>OX411324.1:10010000-10245776 GCA_948150665.1 Conistra vaccinii
GTCTGGCGACTGAGCAGGCCAGGGCAGGACATTGATGTTAGCTGCGGCGAGAGTCTGTCTTACAACTCTTGCGGTGTGCGGTCGTGCATTATCATGCATTAACTGAAATAAGGGACCGATTTGCACTTGTAGAGGAACGATGACGTCTGATACAATCGTCTCAGCATAAATTTGAGCGTTGAGGTTGCCTCTAATCCAAATCAACTCAGTTCTTCCGCCGATCCAAATACCCGCCCATACCATGATGGTTCCACCACTATAAGGATGGACTTCCTGGCAGGATTTTAATCGCTGTTGGCGTCCAGGGGTTCTCCAGTGTCGTATACGTCTTGTATCCGGTCTCATACCAAAACGAGACTCATCAGAAAAGCACACGAAACGCCATTGTTCTTCTGCCCAATTTCTGTGTTCAAGAGCCCATTGATATCGAATCCTACGATTGTGCATTGCTATAGGTGGTACCCGTAGCGGTCTTCGGGAATGAAGGTTCACTTCATGCAAGCGGTTTCTGACTGTTTGGTCGCTAATTAAGTTCCCTGAAGAGTGATGAAGCCTCACGGCTAACATCATGGCGGTTATTGTTGGAGCTCTTCGAGCTAAGATTTGAATGTATCGGTCTTGTCTCCGTGTGGTGCAGCGATACCGTCCTCCATGGCGCTCAGCCACGGTACCAGTGCTTCGGTAACGTGTCCAAAGTCGACTGATAACACTCTGACTTGTATTCAGAGCTAAAGCCACAGTACGTTGCCGGGAACCAGCTTCTATCATTCCCACGGCTCTGAGCATTTCTTCCCTGCTTAAATGACGTCGCTGCTCCATAATAACGTTGGTTTTAATCAGTAGTAGGGAAACAGTAGCACTAATAATGTCTTCAATGCGTTGTATGTTTTTATAGGGAAAATATTGACAGCTGATTTTCATCTTTTACTCGAATTTGATTCACAGTTCCTGATTCAAATTATGAAATGCACCAAAAAGGATCCATATAAATTTATAAAATCATAAATTTATTACAAAGCCACATCTCAATCTCAAGAAATCCGCATAAAAATGCTTGATCCCTAGACACTTTTGATGTGTGTACTTTAAAACATTACCTAGCATTTCTATAGTAAAAAAGGAATAAAATTATCAATTTTGGAATCGCGGGATTTTTGTGCATATCAGCCAACACTTGAACGTAACTCAATATACATTCGATTCTATAGCCAAAACTCTAAATTTGTCGATCCCGGAATCCCGGGATGTTTTCGATACAAAAGTGCATTCCATAATAGCGAATACCTGAACTTTAGGTAAATATGCATCCGAATATCCGATCACTACTTATGACAGACTGTCGCTTTTGGAGCACGCACATTTTCAATAATTAGCCACTGAGTTTTTGTCAAAACTGAACTATTTTGACTCAGGTCATCTGAGCTGAGGGGCAATTCTCGTATTTTTAAGAACGTTCGACTTTATAGTCGATGAGATGAGATTGTACCTTGAATTTGAATCATTTTTAAAAACGAAAATTGGCTTTCTGAGTCAAGACTGTCTTAAGACGCAGATATATGCCTTTGTGACTGTACTGAGCTCTTGCAACTGGTCGTACGTCCAGTCAATAATAGGATTCGCCCATCAAGGAGCGCTGTCCAAAATTAGACGCATTATTAATTTATTATACATAAAACAAAAAGTATTTCAATAAATCACGTATACTAAAAGATCAATAGTTAAAATATATTTAAAATGGTGAAGGTTTCAGAAAAATACACTTGATAGATTTTGCGTGATTTTGCGTGACATAACTTTACAAATTAATTTCACTATATAATATTAACATAAACCAAAGTATTCCTAAATTAAATTATAAAAAAATGCTCTTAGTTAACTTTTTTTTTCCAAACACTACTCGTTTAGACGTGATCTTTAGTATAAAACCATTAAAAAGCAGGTTATCGCCGCCTTAATTCAGAGTATTACTGGGAAACAATGATCTACGACAAACGCAACCAAACTGATTAATTTTGACAAGACCAAAACTGTGCCGTCAGCCCGTCAGCAATAAACAATAATTCTGACTATGTTGTGCGCACTGTCTTAATTCTAAGATCCCTGTATTCGCCGCAACGTTGTAGAAATGCATAAAACAAAAAATAAACACACAGATTAGATAGCAAGAATATTTCTTGATAGCTTTTATCAATCAGTTGTTCCTTAGTACCACATTACTGCATCGCTAGGAGGCAAATCCTCAGGAAGAGGTCTTCAATCATGTTAGAAGCTGGTAGTTTTAAAACAATTATTCAGCTTACAGCAAATGCGCGATTAAATGCTGTAACTACTAGGTTTGGTTTGTGGGTGCTTACTTTTTGTGTCAGTAATGCATACACAAGTTTTAAAACTGTATTGTGGTGTTTTTTGCAAAAATGGAATTACAGTAGGATGCATTTATTTGTAACTTTTGCTTGTACTTGTTACTATAGGTAGAAGAGGAATTTAATTATTAGTGCCCACTTGCACCACAAATAAATCACTGAACACATTTAGCGCTAAATCTTGTCAATCATTTGAAGATGAAAGAGACAAAATGATACTTTAGTTTTTTTACTTTAGCGTTAAATGCTTTTAGTGATTTGTGATGCAAGTGGGCCTTAGTGTTGTTGCTATTCTCACGAAATTATGTTAAAACTGATATTATGAGACTTTCTTTATCAGAATGCCTAAGTTTACTGCCCAGATTATCCCGGGTCCCGGCTACATGACATGGAACTTAGTAAAAAAGGCCGCGGATCTTAAATATATAGCACGATTAGACTCCGTTTAATTATCTATCGCTATATTGGTACCTTACCATAATTAATTTAGTTAAAACTAATCAGTTCATTAAATTAATTAACTAAGTGATTTGATTGCGCCCCAATCAGAAAACATTTGTAACCATAGGCAATGTTAACACGAGTGAGGAGCCCGAGCCGCACGGTTCGATCCATCAGGTTAAGCTACGCTTGCCAGGGTTGGTCAGTGGATGGGTGACCATCTTCACATAGCGAGACTCCTCCGTGCCTCGGAAAGCAGGTTAAGCCGTTGGTTCCGGCTGTCATTTGTGAATCTTTGACAGTCGTTACGAGTCGTCAGAAGCTCGAAAGTCTGACACCAGTCTTACCAAAGAGTATCGTATTACCCAATTACTGGGTAGTGGTGGTCAGATAGGCAGTCGCTCCATGTAAAATACTGGTATTCAGCTGCAACCGGTAAGACTGGAAGCTGACCCCAAGATAGTTGGGAAAAGGCTAGGAAGATTGAGGCAATGTTAACACTATGACTCACGTCGCAATTTTTTTGTTGAGTGCTATGAGTTTTATGCATACATTTTTAATATTTTTTTAGTTTACTGTCATAGCTTACCTTCATTTTTCTTTTAAAAAAATGTCAAATTATATACAGAAAATATTTAGTAGCTATAATATAAAAGTTTCTTTAATAAAAATCCGTTTTCTTGATAGTTGTTCGACCGATCAGTTGGACCACCGCGTAGAAAATAAGACGTCAGGCAAATTGAAACGGATCAAAGGAATGAAAGCTTCGTGAAGGCATTAGAATTGACCGTTTTCTGCGCGTTTCAAATAAATAATACCAAATACGAGACTCTTCCGATATTGCGAACATCGAGGGAGATTTAACTTAGATACAGGCTGTTGCTTTTATAGAATTTAAAACATTTATTATGTATTTAATTGTACGACAATATTTTTGTTGGTGCACTGATTAGAGACGATTTTCGACAAGGTCCTTTCCACACGTAAAACTATTAATATGAAAATTATAATAACCTGTTTTCTAAGTATGCTTTGTCAGTTTGCTAAGGGCTTCGCTAGTTAGAATTTTAATTAAAGTGGAACAAGTATTATTTTCATAAATATCTTCATCAAACGTAGGTATCTTATTCGTTTAACGTCTCCATTCTCAATCAGGTTTTCAATCTCATCGACGACACACATTTCTCTTCATAATTATTAATTACATTCAAAGTTAACTTTCGTAAACTCTCTGTTCATATCAGAGTTAACTTGATAACATCATTCAAATCTCGTACCCAACTCGAGTCATTAGGTCCTTTGATATTATCGGTAATCGGAAAAAACAAATCACTCTTAAATGTGAACTGTCTTAAAAGTTCAATCGCGAATCGAAGGGCCACCCGTTACATCGCTTTCCCCGGTGGTCCAATCTTCAAGATGATTAAATTAGGATACGAACAGATATAACATGCGAAATGATATACAATGAACCGAGTCCGATTCTGCATAATGAAGCAATCAAATAGTTTCCATTGTACCCCGGCCGATCCTGACGTAGCAGTTGTAACGTTAACTTTAGCGTTACGTTAGATATTAACTTGGAGGGGATTAGATCTAAAAATAGCTCCGTACAAACCAGATTAAAAGAAGAAAATCAATTAAAACCGTCAGGTTATTACATTTATCACGTTTAACAAGTGTCAAAGATTAGTTTCACATTTAAACATCAAGTCAGTATCGCTACAAACATCAAAGTTTGCGTTTTAGTTACGTTTAGTAAGTAACACCGAGGCTTTGCTGTCCGTGACCGCTTTGCATACGGTAATCCCGTTGGAATACTCACACAAAAAGTCGTTGCATTTTAAAATCCTTTTCGAAAGCAAACATTTGACGTTTCGAGGGAAATTGAGCGGAAGGATTTTTGTACGCTTCTTTGGAATGGATTAATGCAGGGTATACTTACACTAAGCTGACGTTCGGTAGCACTCTGTTTCGAATTGGAAACAGCCTTTTGACTGGTTATACACTAAAGATGATTTAAGCCATCATCTTTATTGATTTACTCCGATCTCGAGGCTGGGATATATTTTAATATGGCCGTCTCGGGCTGTCCGAGCGTCCGTTTATCGATGTTACATTGTCAATAAGGCGCCTTTGTTCGCGCCAAAATTTATAAGTTAGACGTTTGTCCATTGTACGGCGACGTTAAAGGTAAAACTACAATGCGAAGTATTTTATACCGATCATAATCCTGACGTGTGGTCAAAATGTGTCGAAGCGTTAAAGATTTATATCAACGGCCAGGATTTTGGGGTAGTGGGCCATTTATTATCTACCTGGCTACGAAAATTGATATCACTGCCATACTTATCTGCAAAAATGCGCGAAATATCGTCGGCCATTTTTATTTCGGCTCTAAAGCCTGAACCTATTCGTTCTCGGATTAAAAATTTAGTAAATGAATTTATTTTGAAAATTACAAATGACTTTCAAGTTAGGTTAAAGGCGAAGTACTTACTTACATCGGGTAAAAGCTTGAATGTTATAAATCAATACTTAAATAGTGGTAGGGAAATTAATCTTAAACGTAGGTGGCTCTACTAATCTGTATATTAATGTTTCAGTATCAGTCTGACTGTCGAGTTGTCTACTTTTCTTACTAACTATTATAATAAAGCCTATAAATGTGTATTTAAACCCGATATTTTGTGTTGCGTAATATATTCTTCTTTACTTTTGTATATTGCATGTTATTTAAGAGGCGAACATTGAATATTGTCAAATACCTAAGACTTTAAAAGTGGTTTATCTTGAGCACTATTCATATAGGTACCTAACCAACTACTGGTTTCTGAAAGCCTGGTCACTCTAATCATTGACAGGTTTATAATAATAGCCATTGAGGTTCAATTTTAACTAAAGCAGCAATTACAAATTAAAGATTTGTCCCGCGGATGTCGAATGTGACAACCGCTGTTTAAGCGTATGCAGGTTTTTACGCAAACTTTTTGCAGCATGTGGGCCAAAATTTGCTTCGCTATGTCTGTGTAGTTCACATTGAACCAATCATCATCATCATCATCAGCCTATTAATGTTCCCACTGCTGGGACACAGGCCTCCTCTCTGTTAGAGGGAGTGAGCCGTAATCTACCACGCGGGCCCAGTGCGAGTTGGTAGATGTCACATGTCTCGAAATTTTGGTTCTAGGACATGCCGGTTTCCTCACGATGTTTTCCTTTACCGTTTTTGAGAGCAGTGGTGATGAAATTATTTACGCAAAGTAAAGCCCTGCTTGGGTTCGAACCCACGACCTACAACTCGTAAGTCGGGGCTGTTACCACTGGGCCACCACTGCTCTCCAACCTTCTCTTGAACCATTGCTACTAGGTTACTCTAGTCGGTCATTCTTCCATACAAACGTAGTATGGTCGTCACTTGTCTGTTTGATGGTCTACGTTCAAAATTAAAAAGGCAGTGTATAGAGTGCCACCAGTGGCACTCTATCCCTATCGGATAAAGCGCCACTACAGGCACCCTAGTAACACCGCCTCGGCCCGGCCAAAGTGCTGCAAGCATTGGATTGTCATTGTCACTGTCACTAAGTCTCGTCACTTGGTATTTTGTTTGATTGTCAAGGTTAGATCGCTGTAAAACACCACATTCCCAAAACATTACATTCTCTTGTGCCTAAGCGGACCCTGGCACTTCGCCGGCCGCTGCCGCGGCACCGCTTGCTACGCTCGCTCGGCTCGTGCGTTGTGTGGTCACAGTTCTAACCTAACCTAACCTAAATAACAAGTGACAGTGACAATGCAACGCTTACGGCACCCTAGCCGGACCGAGGCAGCGACACTAGAGTGCCACAAGAATACTCGCGGCACTCTATACACTTCGAATTAAAAATTATATCAATTTGCCTTGTCATTATCTAGCCCTGTATGGAAGCAAAATTGGAAAAAGAACCGGAGTGGACCGGTTTTCAGGAACCGGAGTGGGTTAACTGTAAATCTCCTCCCTTACAAACAGTAGCGTGCAGTGGTTTTCAGATCAGGAAGGCACTAGGCAGATAAAGCAAGTTCATCACAGGTAGGTACACGACAAAAAAAAACGTATTTTTTTTAAACGTTTCCCTTTTTCTTTGTATGATAAGAAATTACAGCCATACAGTACTAAATACGCCTCTCAGATTAGTCACTTTTTGCCAGATTGAGTGTAATTATTGTTTCAATCTGCGTATCCCGTACGTTTCCACATTTCCACACAAACTACGTAGCTACAAAGTAAGTAGCAAGGATAATAGAATGACACAAATTAAAAAAAATACGTTTTTTTTTTGTCCTAAACTCGATCCACTCCACACTCGAACTCGATCCATTGAATAAAACAATTTCTTGTTATTTATTAACAAACGAAAACGAGTAGATACCTATGTATTTGCATCTTTACCTCAAACAAAGAAATGTCATTTACCTATCTATATCTACACAGACGCAACCATTCCTTTAAAACGCGAAATGTTTACAAATAACGTTTCGTGTTTGAATGTTACGGTTGTAGCTACATTTTTTTTTTTTAAGTTTTACATTTTATTTTGAATTTATGACGTAGGCTATGCTGCTTACTCATGCGCATGCTTACAAATCAATCTTCCTCACAGTTTATCTTATCCTTAATGTTACTGAATTATAATATTCATTTTACTGACCACAAAATTCTTTTACCGCCAATAAATTATAACTACTAATCATACGCCCAATATACCACACATAGAACATTTTAACGATCTCTGTCACACAATAAAACTTACATACGACAACCTTTCGTACCTGTACGAAAGTTAGCCAGTACCTCCATAGACCCGCCCCGCACCGCGGCGTCTCTTTACTCATTATTGTCACACAGAACGACACTAATTTTATTTATTAGTATCTTTTATGACTTGTCAAATTGCGGAATACTACTACTACATAGACAGTGGGCGGCGCGGGCGCAGGCGGCCTTTTGTGACGCCGCTGTGTGTCAAATTGATTTGTTTTAGGGTTCTGTTGCCTTGAAATGGAGAAATAGAAGTTAAACGAAAATGCGTCAGAAACTGAAAGATGTGTGATTGTTTTGTGAAGGAAATATAAATAATTTAAGTTGGCCGTTTTAATTTTCGGCATTAATAATCAGCATTGCCATACGACATGGCAAACTGGCAATGCTGCCAGCCTTTTGTCGACTTTTCCTGTTGACACCGATGTGGAGGAATTTTTTGATGCCCTAAGTTTGTGTCCCCTCCCTAATTGTACATATTATAATTTTAAGTCTGTTTGTTTTTCTATTATGTAAACATTAAAAATAGAAAAAAAGAACAAATAACAAAAATAATATAAATTAAAAATTAAAGGGGTAATAAAGTTTTTCGTCAATAGTAGACATGAGACATGTAGACAAGTGGACGAAGCATCGCGAGTGTGTACGCCACGCTCGCGCAACGCTCGTAAAAGTTTTAATTGTTTTACTGATTACCTGTTTGTTTTACCTTGTACCTACTGTATTTTCAGGTTAACACTATATCTTTTATTCTACCATCGTTCTACAATCTACCTTCGTGCGTTAGAATTATTAAAATAGACATAAAACACACCCCTGAAGGAGAGTTCTCCCTCGTAGGGTAGGTAGGGTCGTACATTGACTCCACTTCTAGGCAAGTTTGCCTAGAAGTGGAGTCAATGTTACACCTAAGACATTACTCTAAAATATTTTTTCTCTTTACTTTAGAGACCTACAATATTAGTACGGTCCACTTCGAACTTAACCATTTTTTCTCTTTATAGACCTACAATATTAGTACGGCCCACTTCGAACTTAACCATATTTTCTCTTTATAGACCTACAATATTAGTACGGCCCACTTCGAACTTAACCATATTTTCTCTTTATAGACCTACAATATTAGTACGGTCCACTTCGAACTTAACCATATTTTCTCTTTATAGACCTACAATATTAGTACGGTCCACTTCGAACTTAACCATATTTTCTCTTTATAGACCTACAATATTAGTACGGTCCACTTCGAACTTAACCATATTTTCTCTTTAGAGACCTACAATAATAGTACGCTCCACTTCGAACTTAACCATTTTTTCTCTGCAAAGCGGAGATCTTTAATATGCTAACGAATTGTTTTACTCAAAGTTTCTTTTGTTACTAAACTCATAAACATAGAGAAAGGCTGTCCCAAACAAGATAAGAAAGTTATAAATTATATTAGACAAATTGCCTTCCGATTTAATGTATGCGAGAGGATTCCAAAAAGGTTTTAATGTTATGCGAGGCTAGACACCGCTCTGTGTATTTTTTGTTTTACATACCAATCAGGACATAAACTACGTGAACTTATTACCAGATGATAACTAGACTATGAAATTCAATGGAGTTTTATACTTGCCGAATACTAATTTAAAATTTCCATTGATAATGTTAGTTGAGTAGTTAGTGAGGCGTAATGAGTTTTACTAACAAGCACAACTGCCCTTTTATCTTTTATCTACGGTTATAAGTTGGTATAGTTAACACTGTAATATAACACTCACCTCGGTGTTCTAAACTCTTTCACACCTTGTACTCGGTCAATAAGTAGATAATGTATGGACCCTATTAAAGCCCATATCGTATTGGTCAGTGACTGGCGACTTGGAACATCCCTTAGGTTGTCTGACACATGAGCGTTGAGAGTATCAAATATCTAATCGATTTTATAATACATTTTATCGTGTTCGAAATCTATGCTGGCAACATAAACTTCTCAATTGACAAGATTAAATATATGTCTATGTTTGAACTTACTTAATTTCCTATAACGAATATGATAATAACAGTGATTTGGTATTTTAATTGTGTTGTTGACATTTGCATTTGCATGAGGGGTCATTTGGTTGCAATTGAACCCCTACATCCCCTTAACTTATTTCCGACTTATAAACAAAAACCCTGTATAGGATATCATAATATCATAATCAGCCTATTAATGTTCCCACTGCTGGGACACAGGCCTCCTCTCTGTGAGAGGGAGTGGGCCGTAATCTACCACGCGGGACCAGTGCGGGTTGGTAGATGTCACATGTCTTCGAATTTTTGGTTCTAAGACATGCCGGTTTCCTCACGATGTTTTCCTTCACTGTGTTGATATCAGTGGTGTTGAAATTATTTACACAAAGTAAAGCGCCTGCTCGGGTTCGAACCCACGACCTACAACTCGTAAGTCGGGGCCAATACCACTGGGCCACCACTGCTCTCGGATAGGATAGTTTAATTTTATTCATTTTATGAATGAACGTAAATATGCCCTAAATATTTCGGTTGACCATTAGAAAAACACACTGCTGGTCAATCTAACACCCCGTATGTATCGTTTCTAACATCTGCCCAACCCGTGCATGCGTAATCAAAATAAAAATATTATTTTAGTAGATTTATTCGATAGTGGGCAGATGTGTCGGCGCGCGCTCCTGCCACTCTATTTTTCTTGGCCCTTCATTGTATTTGGGCGAAGGGCCTCAAAGGGTCAATATCCAAGACTTGGGCTTCCGTTCGATATTCGATTCACTTCTTGTTTTGTCTGCAAACATCTTAAATATCCGCCGTCAATCATTAACAAAGATTTCGCATTAGCTGAACTGAAATGCTTTCTTTGAATTTATATTAACCCTTTTGTTGTGGTTGAAGCTATTTAAAACTGGCTTCGTAAGACTCACCTATGTATTAACTGAACTTTATTTAAGACTAGCTATCGCCCGCGGTTTCACCTGCGTGGAGGTCGGAAATTATCCCACGCGAACGTACTACCAGGATAAAAAGTATCCAGGTTATAAACTATATGTGGGCCAAATATCATCCAAATCCGTTCAGCCGTTTTTGCGTGATTGAGTAACAAACATACAAAATTTCACATTTATAATATTAGTAGGATAGTAGGGTTAGTACGTACATGAAAAATTCCAAAAATGTTGTATGTAACTGGAATTTTGATAATAAGTAATTAGGTTTGTTTGTGAAAATTCTTGTTCGTTACACTTCACAAAGCTTAAAAGTAAAGTGAAGAAAAAGATATGAATAATGAAAACATAATTGAGATGCAAAATTAAAATGAACGACGAAGAGCTGGGAAAAATAAAAGCACAAAGAGAGCTGCAAATATGTAAATACAGAGCCGTCAATGTCTTGTGGATAGAGAATTAAAACTGTGGCTACTTATTGTTTTTTATTTAACATAACATCGCGTCAGTAATCCCCGAAAGGTTAGACAGAGGTGTTACTACAATAATATAGCCCCATTTCACCAGTTACTTTTAAGTCTCATATAATAGGGGGTGAACCCATTGCCATAGTCACTAATACCTACTTCATTCATTAATACTTCGCGAAGCAATTAGCATAAGGATAACAAATTAAATTAGTAGGTATACAATAGTACATTACTGTAG
Source organism: Conistra vaccinii (assembly GCA_948150665.1). NCBI lineage: Eukaryota > Metazoa > Arthropoda > Insecta > Lepidoptera > Noctuidae > Conistra > Conistra vaccinii. The sequence continues at coordinate 10,021,259 of OX411324.1, forward strand.
CGGCCAGCAATTAGGGCATTGATGGACGATCGTGAAAAAGTGAGTCAAAGCAAAGCCGAGGCACACATACGTGGGTCCATCAATGCCTGGTTGCGGCCAAGGCTTGTATAGTACGTTTCTCAAACAATGCGCGGAAATTCAAACTAAGAAATATAATTACAAATTTCAGAATTAATGACGAAGAAAATGACAAAGAAAAAGAAAACAAAGACAAAGAAAATTTTTCACAACCCAATTTGCTAAGCCAGTTCGAAATTTAAATAAAATCTTTGATCAGTTATCGTGCTTTCCGAGGTACGGAGAACGCTCGGTATGTAAAGATGGTCACTCATCCACGGACCAAACACGGCAAGCGTAGCTTAACCTGATGGATGGATCGACCTAGTCTACTGTTATTACTTAGCCACGAGCTCCTCTATTAAGCCCCAATTAAGGAAAACAGTATTACCGAACCAAACAATGAATCGAAAAGGCATTGCAATAACTAAACACAACAAGTACTTATTAATATCACAGCTGAGACTGCTAACTAAAGAACGGCACGGCGTCCGTCGCTAGTCGGATTAACACTATTTACTTCTTGTTTCGCGCGAACCAGTCCACTTAGTCTTTTTAATGTGTAAATTAATTTAAATCGACCTTTGGAGCATGAAATTCCCAATCCATTACCTGTGGGACAGTTTAATGCGCCGCCGCAGCCTCCCAGCGCAATAGAACACAGCTCCCAGCGAAATCCGCGTATACCCAACATACTGGACACAGGTGGCGGATTCTTGAAATAGAAAAATCGCCCATACGTCTCCTTAAGTACATTTTTCCCGTTTCATTATAGACCATAACGAGGATCTTTTTCATTTTAATTAAACGTGCATTAAAGTTGAAAGTCGGTGGCTTATCGCACGTCTAGGTGTTAAGGACTAATTGATAATCGAAATAAATGGAGGGCTTTCGTGGGGACTAATAGCCTTGTGTCCGTGTGAACGCGACGTAATCAGCAGCCACTTCTCAGTTGTCGCTCACGCACGATAATACCTGTGAGCTGATCATACCGGGCGCGAGAAGTGGTCTCACTAACGAAACCAGAGATTACCTCACAATCTCATTACTGCCGTGCCGTGTTTAATAGCGGGGATAACACTGGAATACGTTTTAATTTCGCGTCCAAGCTCGTTAATATGTCGCTCAGATCAGTTTATACTTAGTGCCAAGTTGGTACAGAAAAGTTGTTAATTACTTATTTTAAGCTCGCTTTAATACTGTGGAATAGGGATCAATAAATCCGTTTCATCAAAACTTTATTTATCCTTTTTGATGATAAATATTGTTGATTCGAATATCAAATAGATACTTTAATATTCGATACATTTCAATATACAGTGCGAGTCTTTATAATGTGCTCATATCGAAATGACGGAATCTATGCTTAATTTTATCGACGGCAAAAATATTTAAAAAATCTATAGGTACATTATTACTATAAATGATCTATCACGATGAAACAAACTCCATAATGATTGGAATTCCAATCATTATGGAGTTTGTTTCATCGTGATAGATCATTTATTTTAAAAGTTACACCATTTTGTTTACACTGAGGTCACAGTAGCGAACAAAATTAAAAAAAATTGCATTATTGCACGACTCGTAATGCTTCGCATTAGAGTGTGCTCTACGATCGAAAAATATTTTTTGCCCCATTTCTGCAACTGTTTTTAATGTTTCACTCCTGCTAGTACACAGAACCTACTTAATTTATATACCATTGTATAGATGATTAAATGGAGATTAATATTGTATTTTTTAACAATTGATTTAATGCAGCAGAAATGGAAAAAGCATCAAAATAGTTGAAAAAAATTTCCTGTCCGTCAATTTATGATCCCTGAAAACATTGTAGCTTGCGATAAAATCAATTAATTGAGTCAATTTTTTTTTTTATACATTCGTTTCAGCCGTAGAAGGAACCCTATTGAAAATGGCTCTTTTATTCATAGTAGTTTAATTATAATTAATAAAATACTAACTAAAATATAATATCAATATGTAAATATTTTCAACCTTGATCCGGTGCCGTTGCCTAGCAACTGCCAACGTAAATATCTTTGTCAGTCGTTGACATTACGACTTCATGAAAAGTGATAAATTGTTCATTTTTAGGGTTCCGTACCCGAAGGGTGACAAACGGAACCCTATTCATAAGCCTCCGCTGTCCGTCTGTCTGTCAGCGAGCTCTATCTCATGAACCGTAATAGGTAGGCAGTTGAAAATTTCACAGATTGAGCATTTCTATTGCTGCAAGAGCAACAAATAATAAAATTAAAAATTAAAGGGGGGTCGCCATACAATAAAATTAAATTTTGAAAAAAAAATAATCTGACCCTGGCATGTGGGGTATCATTTTCTAGAGCTCATCGAGTAGAGAATAAATATAATTTTTATTTGTTTTTATCTTCAAAAATGATGAATTAGGGGGCCGTAGAAGTTGTCTGTTTTAGACCATTTTTGTACGAGCTCTATTTACAACTAAACAAATTACGAATTTGAAACTTGTGTGTATCATGTTACATATACTGTTTATAATCAACAAATACTAAAAACGCCGATTCCTAACGTATTTCATATAATATGGGCGATTTTCTGCAACTAATATTATGCGATATAAATTCCACAGATAAATATTTAATAGTCGGAGTAATGACATGGAATTAGTAAGTACCTACTATCATGGCAGCATATACTATTTCGATCATTTAAATTTCGATCATCCAAAAAGGTCTACAAAATAAACTTTCTTCACAAGATTTTAAAACCGGCCAGTATTTTTTGAGTTTAAGAACATTATCGACTTTTTTCAAAGTATCCCTGTACGTGACGATGTGTGTACCTCATGTTAAAACTACACTCCAATAGACAATATATTCAGTAACATTGAAATGAATGCTGGCACATACAGTGTACTATTCAGTTACCTTAAACCGTTGTGGATACAATTTCATATTGAGAAAAATTAATGGTGTAAAAATATTCGGTCACGGCGGGCGGCCAATCTCAACGGAGACTGGCCTTCGGCGCGGGAGATATTATAGTGCACAAGTGTGTGCGCAGACACGAGTGCACTCTCTCTTCCCTCACTCTCATAGTCCGATGGGATGTGTAAAAATAATACGTAAGAAATAATAGATTTCTGTATGACTATAAAAAATAACGTAAATAAATACCTGCATTGACCCGTGCGTCTGCACTGGCGAAACATCACGACAAAACATGTTGAAATCTCTAGTTCCTGTCAAACATTGTACGAAAAATTGACAGAAAATAGAGATCCCAACATGTTTTGTTGTGAATGTTTCGCCAGTGCAAACGCACAGTTATAATTAAAATTTGGCGTACTACTTACATTCTATTTTGTACAATATAGTCTGATGTAGCAAGAGAAATCCTTTTATTTATAAGTAACTAGCTTTACCCGGCCTGGCTTCGCACGGTTAGCACTAAGTACTTATCTACGGCGCATCTACCTTTCCTAATTACCTACCCTACCCTTCTTACCAGGGTAGGTAGGTACCTAACCTACCTTACCTACCCTACATATCTACCTGCTTACCTACCATATATACCTATTTATACCTACTAATACTATGTTAGTAGCAAATGAATAACTTTGACTTTAGTTAATGCATGTTACTGGATAAAGTTAACTTAATATTTTTCTCTTAAAATAAATGAAATATACTCCTACACCTATATTTTAACACCAACAACATTTTTTCATTAAAATTAGACAATTTCTTTACAAATCTTTTTTTTTTTATAGCGCCTCTGTTGTTACCTTTACGAAAGTATTACAAAAATTCATAGTGTTAAATCTTGTACGACATGGTATGGAACCCTTCGTGTGCGAGTCCGACTCGCACTTGACAGATTTTATTAAACTATGTTTTGAATTTCTTTTTCGTTTATGAATGAGTGATAAGTATGAGGCGTGCACTTTTGGATTTTCCAAACTATTTTTTTATATTTTTTTTGCCTTTGGGAAAATTAAGTAAAGATTTCAATATGTGCACATCATAAAGACTCACACTGTATATATTATTAGGTGATTATGACCTCATCGAAGTACGTTAAACGTAAAACAAACCCACGACAAAAAAATAGACATTCGACCTTTGCTTTATCGTAAGCAGCGGATATTTTTTAAACAGACGCTTTTACTTTTGAATAAATATGCAAGTGCTAGACTCCCCTTCGAGATTGGTAATGCAACAAACTAACATACTTGATTAGAGTTGTTAAATAAAATAATTGAAGCATTAATTATTTGGAAACGTGTAAACAAATTGCGGCGAAAAATATTTAATGACACAGAGAAGGTATAATTGACGTTATTTATTTGCCAACAGATTTTAATTTTGTACCGAGCTGTTCGATACTATCGTGGCGCCAAGTGGATCTTTTTGGTATCAATTTTTCATTCTGAGCATTAAAGATTTTATTTCATCTTGATTTAAAGTTTTAATACGGTGAGACGCGCATCCGTTATTAAGAGTCAATTGACAATCTGAGCCTCACGCCTCCTGGCGACTGAATAAATGGCGCCCGCGACGGGTGATTAAAAAATATGGCCACTTTAGAGTGTTAAATATCACAAAAGGCCGGCAATATTTTCAAAATAATTACGTCAATAATTGGCACGCAAGCCAACAGTAACTCGAAGGAGGTTCGTCTCATTATTCGCGTACGGATTTTACCACCAACCGAGTCAGATTAATCGTTTTAACTATATCATAAGTTTATATTCGAGCGTAGAACTGCGCTGTGTCAATTACACAGCAAAAATACAGCTGTCTATTATTCATGGTGAGGTTCATGAACTATCTATGCTAAGTGAAATCCATATTGCATGCGTGGGAATGGCGCGGTGCGACTTCCCGCCAGAGATTATGAACGAAATTTATTTATTCACTGAAACCTGTAGGTCAGTGAATGTATTGCAGCTCAAATAAAACACATGTTGTAATTGATGAGTACACATTTAACCTAATAGCAGTTTAACAGAATCCTTAACTTAAATCCTATCGTACTAGTCCTACTAATAATATTACAAGATTTTTATATCATGTATTGTTTTACAGTAGAATTTATTTTATTTTGTTTTGTTTTGTTTAAAGAAGAATTTGTTAAGTTAGATTAAGAAGACTTTGTTTTTAATTTAATTTTTATTTTTGTATGTTTCATTTCTTTTCTTTTATTATTAGGTACATAGATTTTCATTTGTGGAAGCTTGTAAATGGCAACCGTAAGCGCTATTGTATATACTAAATGGATATTAGACTGTAAGCTTTCCTAAGAATGAATAAATAAATATTATAAACGTAAAATTTTGTGAGGATGGGTGGATGTGTGGATGTTTGTTACTCTTTCATGGAAAAACTACTGAATGGATATGGATAAAATTTAGCACACAGACAGTTCATAACCTGGATTAACACATAGAATACTTTTTATCCCGATATTCCCTCGGAATCGAGACTTATGTGGGTGAAACCGCAGGGCACTGCTAGTCATTGAATATGTGACACAAAGAAAGAACACATACTCAAGTAGTGAAAAATTAAATACTTCAAAGTAAATCACAGAACCAAAGAAGGCAAAAACTTCGATACGGAAATTATCTGTCGAACAAAAGACGAAATCTGTCAATGGTACGATGAGTCGATGACAAACGTTGAATGTTCTATGTATCCATTCAACAGCGATGATCTAAGGATCGACCTCTCAAAGTGCCCGAAAGTATACAATAGCGTTGAAATATATGAATACTATCGCCGATCAGATGGTATAATGCATTCTTATTCTCACTCTCACTTTCAATAATACGTTGTGGCCTCTAATGTAGCGGAACAGAGAGTATGTTCGTACCGCCGAACTATTTATTGCTGAAAGCACCGGTATCTACTTCACAGTCAGAAAGAAAGAAGACAATCCTGCCTACTACAAAATATGCTTTTCATTTTTTTATTCAAATTTTTCTAAGAAAAAAGTCATCACCTTAAAAAGTATCTCATAACAATAAACACAGCTCTCAATTATATGAGTTTGATCGTCAGAAAAATTCACTGAGTTCGATAACAATTAAAAATTTATTGTGTCTCATTCATTAGTGTCAATGGAATTGGAAAGGAACACATAACAGTGTCGAGGCGAGCTGTCTGACTTGATTTGCAAGTCAGACAGTTTGCCTCCATTTGCCTAAATTATTGAAGGTAGAAAAGGAGATATTGAGGTACTCCAAAAAACGATTTATTTTCTTCCCTGAACGAATGATGCTCTGTTGCTGTGAAATTTTAGAGCCAACTCCTACTAAAGAAATATCACCACCGCGTTACCATTGCCCGCTGATTTAGTGGCCCCCACACGTAAAGCTTTCTGACAAATGTCTATGTCACTGATATAATCAAGGACGATGGCAAAGAATAGCCATGATACTTGTGGTCAAAACAGATAAACATTGTGATTGTACTGGCCATTTTGTTATTTTTAATCGTCGCATGATTACGATCTGAGGTGTGGATAGCCTCTCAGAAAACTTTGCAGCTGAAGCCGTCTTTTATACTCTTGTTATCTGCTATCTATCCTCTTAGCGAGTACTACTTCTGAAAATATCCTTTGAGTGTCTATTTTCTTAGTTATTTTCTTTAGGAGTAAACATGATTTCTGTTTTACTAATTCAAAGTAATAACCAGAAAATTCTGTTGATTCTATTCTATATGTGGGTGCTCTTCTTTCAATATACTTCAACTTTTTGTTCTTAATTAAAATTGGATTTAATGGCGTGATTATAAGTGTGAGTTATGTGGTGTTTTTGATTTAATGGCGATGATTATCTACTAAAAATAACATTGCATTAGGTCCAGATAGATAAATTAGATCTTATTGTATTACCAAATGAATAACAACTGGATGTATTCATAAGCGTGATCAATTAAAAAGGGTACATATACATCAAAATTAATAATAGTACTAGAGGTACGTAACCCTCTCACCCATTTCGGTTAATCACGGGTACGCCCGGGTGAGTGATGGAGGGTTGAACTTGTACAAATAACACGTTTATTTGCATTTGACGAGTGTAACGAGCTTTTACTATCGTTGAGTATCAGCCGTTTGTAGGGTTACCAACTATTCTTCTAAGCACGTTAGAATTTACATATTTTACTAGTCTGGTTTTCTATGTCATGAATCACGCCAGTTAATATTTATATTTTTCAAACACGTTCTGAATATTTGCATACGATTAGTCCTACTGGTTTTAGCTGTGTGGTTTTTATTAAGAAATTGACGGATTATCATCTTGTCAGTAACGCTTATTTTATTGCACATACACTCGGGCGCTTTGGAACGCTACCCTCAAATTGAATTATATTAGAAATACAAGTCTCATTTGCCAGGCTGCTAGTTTGATAGCGATAGTCTATTAGAGAGAATGAAATCTAGGAAACAATAAAAAGATTCACGAACAGAATACTACCCATAATTTAAAAGCAAATAATATTTTCGTATTTTCCTTATCAACGGCCACCCTACATTACATTAAACAAGTATAGTATAGTTATGCGTTGTGGCCTCAAATTCCCTTAAATAAGGGGTGCGACACACCTGTCCCGCACCCTCGCGACACGCGACGTTTACAAGTTGCACAAGCTGGTCTACCAGTTTAAATAGACCTTAAAGGACCTACAAGCCCTATAAGGTCCTCTTTTTGATAGTGCACAATGTACCGGTCGACAAAGGTCATGTTAAAATGGTTAAAATTTGTAATCGCGTAGGGTGCCCATATAGCATGCTCTTAAATCTGAGCATGTGTAGAGCAATGTGCATTGTTATGGATATAGTGCAACGCTTTTGAACAAGTTTGGCAGGGGTGTTTTATTTTTATTATTATTCAGGTTTTTGTCTACCTGATTGACCTCGGTACTTCGAAAAGGGGATCACTATGACGCATTTTTATTATTTTATAAGATGTGTCTCCCAAACAACGGCTTATAAAATCTAAAAGTAAAGTACTATAGTCACCATCAATATATAGGGAGTGATCAATGAAGGCGCTTCTTCGCTGTGACTGTGATCAATCGACCATTGTGCGCGCTCAAATTGGTAAAATGTCTTTACAGGCTATTTTATTGTTGTGTCCACGGTTTACAACTGCACCTACGAGCCGTGACACCTACATCACTGATAATTCGATAAAATAATGGCGATCAACTTGAAGTTACTACTGTGAGAGCAAATATACGTTTAAATTTCCTTTTTCGTTTAACCTGTTTAGTGTTCTCAGATAATACTTACATTTTGAGGCATGACAAAAACTTATCAAAAATTTAAAACGCAATCACTCAACCGGAATGCAATATTAATTATAATATTTATGAATTGCTGAACAATGTTGCTCATTACGGAACCAGTTTTACACGTGTCAAAAAATACCGTTGAATAAAAATAATGGTAATATAAAAATTCAACAATCGAACGTAGGAATAATTGCGGAGGGAATCGCAAGCGGTCGGCGCGTGGCGTGCGCGCGCGCCGGACAGGTGTGCCTCAACCCTAATTGTTCGCTATGAAAGGGAGGGCGAGAGGGTGAAATATGTGGATTTGCATTAAATAATATATGTAACGTCATGCTTTATTGCCCCAGTAACAGCATTAGGGGCAAACGAGTTGTGTTGATAATGTTTGTTCAAGGTGAAATGTAAAGCATCGAATTTTTAATAACTTCATATCGTATGTATTTGTAAAATTAAGAGTCGAAAGTGTATAATATAGGTATTATTATACCGGCCTAGGCCAGTTATTTATCTTTTTACCTGCTAATATTAATAAGTTGCCAATGTTCCATGATGGCACCATAATTTCAGGATCCTTAATTACCATCAAAATATGTTAAGTTATTCTTTAATCAGCTATCCCATTACATATGACCTGGAAGTTTCATAACAGACAAAGAATCAAAACAATCTGTTACAACAGCTACCTTAACCTGAGGACATAACGGCCTTTCTATCCGCTCGTTAGCCAAAAACTCGTTGTATGTGCCCAGTGCCTTACCGACAATGCTGGGGCACAAAAAGCTGCTTATGCGTCCGCCGTTCTGAACGCCACCGGAACACCTCAGGCGCAGGCTGTTAAGGAGCACTTATCTGTACGTAGGTTTATGCTGAATAATGTGGGAACAAAATGGTAAATAGGTTAAAAGCTTTAGCTTAAAGAAATCGGTGTAAGTAATAATGTTAAAATTATCCAAGTTTTGTTGCTTAGGATGGAAAACCATATCAGCACGCTTAGCATGACTTCTATCTCTTTCTACTCTACTAGAATAGATATAACCTCTTTGTATACAAAATGACATTTATTTTCTTCATTTTTGACATCGCGCTGTAGAAATTTTTCTATAATCTGTCATATTATATTTCACGTCTTCTGTTTCTACGGAGGTCGTGATACTGCAGCACGCTTAGCATGACCACGGGTTTTCTACAGGTTTTTTCGACGGAAGAATAGACAAAATGACTTTGTCTATTCTTCCATCGACAAAATCTGTAGAAAACCCGTTTCTATGGATGTCATGCTACGCGTGCTGGTGTCGATAAATAACATCACGTTTATAATTCCCCAAATGAATAAGCAGAGGAGTATAGATCATTGAGTAAAGTACACTGACATTTCAGCAGGGGCTACTCATTTTATACTGTAAGCCTCCGCAAAATCAGTGCAACAAAATAAATCCAAAAGAAATATAGAGCAACATACTACAACAAGTGAAAAACGTTCCAGTTCTCGAATTAACATTGCAAATAAACTCCTCATGTCAAGTATTAAGTAGTGGGGGTAGTAAATAAATACGAGTGTGTCCCGGCAATCAGTGCAGATATATAGACTGTGGAATTAGCCTGCCGCCGGGGGCGCGGCGGTCGCGCGCCGCCCTTGCGACGATGTGATGCGACGTGGGTGGAACTTGTGTGTCGCATATGATAAATAAGTCGAACTTTTTGAGAAATTTCTAGCTTTTGAGTTGGCCGATAAATTGAAAAGTCTAGTAGAAAAACAGCATTTGTGATATATTTCGGTGATGAATTTGAGGTATATAGACAAGAATTCATTTTGGATTTGCATTTCTGATTCATTCATGTTTCTCTGTTACAAAATTATGTTTCGTTTTTTCCACTATTATCGATGATTTAAGTAATAAGGTAAAGTTTTAGGAACTAAATACGTATTTACAATACTATACTAAGAACTTGATACAAGACCAAACTCTTTTATACGACCGTTCCACGTCTAGCGAAGCATCAGCGCCACTAATTGCAGGCTCCCGTACCGATTTAAATCATACTCATAAAACATTTTGTAAAACCCAACATACACAATTTATTGGTGGGATTTAATAATTGCTCATAATTGAAATGCAAGAGCAATTACGTATGTTACCTACCGCTCCGGACCGCTTTGTATCGCCGAAAGCCAAAGGCGTTTGTTTACAATGAAAATTATGTAAAGTGCAACTTTGACCGATGCTGATGGGTATTTAATGCATCTCGTAGTGAGTATCGTTCTTCTATTTTATCTGTGTAATTAGTCATAAATTTTACTCTAGCTGTCACATTTGACACGTTCTTGATTTATTATTAAGATGTACAAGACTTACTTGTACGTTGAGAATCGAGATCATTATCTAAATGACATATAGGAAGCTTTCAATCATTAGTCAATAACTACAATGTTATCGTCTTAATAACTTCGATTTTCTTAACGTCCCTACCCACCCACAGCAGTTAGGTACTATGAAACTTAGGGGCTGTTTCACCACCTACGATTAAGTTCCTATTAACTTAATTAGCAGATAATTTCATACAAATTCTGTTCCATTTTTGAATTTATTCGGTAAGTAGTGACTATACGAACATCGTGAAATAGGCCCTCAGTATTAGACGTAATTTACAAATTAAAGTTTAGCCTGAGTAACCCGTTTTTAAAAACACACACAAATTAACGTAGTAAAGCGTAATACAGGTGGGTACAAACCGCGGCCATCATCTGAGATTAAGTTATCAAGTTACGATTTATACCGCCAATAAATGTCAAGGCGATGGCCGTAGGACTGAAACTGAGCGAGTGGAGTGAACTCCCCACTTTTACCGAGAAACTTATTAAAAAGTAACGTTAGCCCATATCCCAACATCGTTGCCAATTTATAATAACGATCTCACTTACAGACAACGTGTATTTTTCAGCTGCTAATATAATTTTAACTCGCGTATTACTTATACAGCCATATTACCTTTTTTAAGGTCGCGCCAATGACTTAATCGCGCGTTTCTGATGCCACCATACGTTATATCCCTTATTAAGTACAACTGTGCTGTGTAAATACTTACACATTCTTTTGACATATAAATAAAGGCTTGTATAGAAATTCCCAATTAATAAAAGTGAAACTAAAACCACCCAGGACATTATTTAGCAGGTAATTTTACCATGTCCATGGCACTGACGATAGTTTTTGAAATATAAATTCATTGGTCGTCATCGTGAGAAAGTTTCCATATAACGCCAAAAGCGACCATCGTATTGTTTCTTAACCAAGATTGATAGCGGAAGCATCAGCATCATATTCTCATGTCTTATTGCTTTTATCTGTCATTTCCGTCCAAATTATTGAAAACATATCATATTCATGGAATCGATTTAATCCAACTCATTTTTATTTCTTTAATTTATAAGATTGATGCGATTATAATTATAAGTTACGTGTGAAATGAACGGATATCTGTTTTAAGATTAATTTAATTCGCAACTAATAGTTCTACCGGCCATCAATCATGGCAATTTCCTTAACTAGGAAACGAATGGACATGTCTTTGGGAGAAAAAATATTGGCAAGTGTCGTGGGTGTTGCACTAGAATCGTTATAAACACATTTCGTCGCCGCGCGAAGTATAGGCGGAGTCGGGGGCGCAAGAATTCACATCGAACAATCAGGAATCGGATGCTCTTAATGAATGAGATTAATGACCTTGACTACCTGTACCTACTCCTTGATAATGATACGTACGTCTCGACTTAATTGGGTGCCTTGTTCCGCAAATATTAAGCGCGCCCTTGATGACTGCAAGTTCGTAAAAGTGTACAGAAGCATTTAAATCGAACTTAACACTTTCGACCCCACCCACTTATCATAGAACTCAAACGCCATGCCACCATGCATATTGGAAGTGAACCCTCCGGGAGGATTGCCGGCATTACCTACGTTTGTGCTAAAGTTAACCATCGCGGACCGTCTACGGCATTAGGTTTAAAACCGTGTGATAATACACTGTAAAACGAAGTAGACTAGTGATTTCAGGGGGTCTTCGCTATACGTAGTTTGAAACCTTTTAAATTTTTTGTGAATATTTGTAACCGTAAACAAAAATTTACAACCATAAGAAAATGCTTGGATTTAAAAACCAACGCATTTACTACTAAATCTTATTAAAAAATACATCAGATTTTATTTTCACGGTTTATAATGCTGAATTCGATAAAAAAAACCTACATTTAAAACGAGCCCTCCGCGAGGACTCCCGGCATCCCATATGCGACTAGGTGAACCCTCCAGGAGGGCTCCCAGCGCTGAATGTGTTAAACAAAGTACGTTGCAACCGCTTTATATTCATAGAAAAAATGCAAATCAAATCGGTTTCGATGTTTCAAAAGATCAAAGTTAAACGACATATCAAGTCAGTTATCAATACGCGTCATTTGTTAAATGGAAGCGGTATTTATTCGCAAGTGCAGAATCTTCCCGCCAGCTGAACACTTAGGTGACAGATTTCGGAGTCGAATTAATCAAAATTACTAATCAATCGCTAATTACAGATCAACGACCCGCTGCGGGCACCGAGTCGCTCCTGTCCTAATTGCTGGACGTTTTAAAGCCTATACGGCGTACGTAGAGGCTTTATCTCAATAATTAAAGGCTTATCTTCGAGTCAGAAACGCCGTCAGAAGTTTATCATGCCGTGTCCACCCCAACGTTATCTTCATTACGACTCTGCACCGCAAGTTTAATTCACGTGTCCATTAATTTTAAAAGCTGCCGCGTGCATTTGTTAAACCAATGATTATCGTAACATTAATACGGCCCTAAGTTTCCCATGGAGCAATAAATCATTGCAAATCAAATGATGTCGAACCGTAGTGGATAATCTAGGTTACGTTGAAATGGCAGATTTAAGACTCACAGCTTGTAATTGCTGGTTCTGGTTACAGCTAGTGGTTGAAGCTACGACGATAATTAACGCTTTGTGCCTTAAGATTCTCCATTGAATCGTGCTAAAGCTACTTTTACGTGTTCCTATAAAAGAACTTCGGTAGGTAGATTTTTAAAACACTATTATAACCGTGGAGTTTCTTGCCGACTCTTCTCCATAGGAAACGACCAATTACACATAGCTTCTGAGTTCTTCATAAGTGCCCATGTAGGTTTATGTGAAATAAAATATTTTGAATTTGAATTTAAAGATATTCATTTGAGGTGTAAAATACAAGTATGTGTTAGTAGTAGATTAACTGTGCACCTATTCCTGTTTACTTTCAGTGTTTTCAGCTTAGATTGAGAAGATAGGAAGGCTGCTTCGCTTATGTAGGTAATTTATTTATTTAGTATCCCCTACAGTAGATGTCAATCAATCAATCTGCCTAGCCTTTTCCCAACTATGTTGGGGTCGGCTTCCAGTCTAACCGGATGCAGCTGAATACCACTATTTTACATGGAGCGACTGCCTGTCTGACCTCCACAACCCAGTAACTGGGTAACAAAAAGTAAAACTGGGTAATACGAAACACCTTGGTAAGACTGGTGTCAGACTTTCGGGCTTCTGACGACTCGTAACGACTGTCAAAGATCCACGAATGACCGCCGGGACCAACGGCTTAACGTGCTTTCCGAGGCACGGAGGAGTCTCGGTATGTGAAAATGGTCACCCATCCACTGACCAACCCCGGCAAGCGTACCTTAACCTGATGGATCGACCCGTGCGACCCGTGCCCCAACAGAACATGTAAACAATACATACACACACATAAATAAAGGGCAATGCCCTTATAGACCACAGCATGCACAATAAAGATAAAAACTAGGCTTACAAAATTAAAACAGTAATAATAGGTAAAATTTGAAAAATAAAATTAATTTTTAAGAACATAAAAAAATTAAGAAAATATAACATTTAGATATACTTAAATTAAATCTAAGTAATGCTCTAAGAATTGTTGATTTCAGCGGAAAGCACTGATTGCATTCGTAATAACTGCTGATAACCAATGACCGCTACTGGGTTCTTTAAATAAACACAGACGTCTGGGAAAATTCTAGAATCAAAAATAAAACTAAAGAAGTAAATGAATAAACACAAGTATGTATGCAAGAGTATAGCAAGTATTAATGTATCACTTAAACTTTTTTTCATACAACCTGTGTCGGCACCGCTTGATCAAAATACAGGTACTAACAGTGACAGATTGCTATCGCCCCCAAGCATTAAGTTACTAGTAGATTCCTCAGAGGAATCCTATAACTTGTGTCGGAGATATACCAGTGATACACAAAATATTTTCATTCCAACAATTATTTAAAACGAGGGTAATAACTAGATAATAATCTGTATATACGTTTAAAAAGATGAACAACCTTGCGTTATCGCGAATCTTCCTTGAGAGTAAAAATTTTATATCCTCAATTTTTTATTTTGTTTTATCTTCCCCGGTTTTCTACTTGGTTTTCCAATTTGATTTAATAAGATTTGAATCTGATTATCTTGGACCGTCTTTTCATATACGCGCGAACTAGCTAATGATTTGCAGAGCTAGTTGACGGCTCGCCCACGGACCTCGATATCATATGCACACCACATAGTAACACGTACTTTAAGCCTCCACACTAATAACAATATTAATTACACCACGCTACTATCTCGCAGAAGTAATCGTTTTAATTATTAATAATAGCGCGTAACAACAGAATTCTGTCTTGATTCAGCGCTTGCGCACCGGTCGTGTTATTAAGCCCTATTTTTTTAAATCTACATTAAGGTCTTGACTGTTTGCACGTATGGAGGTAGGTACCTCTATTAATAAACGTTTATAACTTATCATTTCCCATTTTACGAAGGTTTGTAGCGTAACTGGTGGACGAGTTTATGACCACTTGCAATACTTGGGGCCCTGGAACGAAGAATACGGATAAACGCTTTAGGATGGTTTATTTTTAACCATTATTTTTGGTTTTACGGTGGACAATGGACATAATTGGAGCATTCAGTTAAATAAATCTAAAGTAGCAAATTGGCAATATGGAATATTTGTTGATAAACTGTAGCTCATAAAGTTTCACAAAATTAACACCTGTAAAGTGGCTTGTACATACGAGCGTTACAATTTGACGACCTTACTTAGATATATAGGTATTTGTTTAGCTAAGTAAGCGAACTTCCTTCTATCACCCTTTTCTACACACACAGCAGCTGTGTAGTTCACATTTATATAATCTGAAAAGCACTACAGATCCCTTCACGTTTAAAGAACTTTTCTTTCTTAAGGGTGCTCATAAGATTTTGGTTCAGTACCATGTGTGGTACAGAGTGCGGCACGTAAGTTGAACCAAAATGGCGGTCGTCCGCGCAGGTAAAATTATGATTATACTTCTTATATACTTCGATTTAGACCCTAAAATATGTTACAGATCGCGGTACGTAAGTTGAACGCAGATAAACATTTTCGGGTCTCAATCGAAGTACAATCATAGTTTTACCTGCGCGAACGACCGCCATTTTGGTTCAACTTACGTGCCGCACTCTGTACCACACATGGTACTGAACCAAAATCTTATGAGCACCCTTAAGAAAGAAAAGTTCTTTTTCTTTCTTAAGAGTGCTTTAATCACTCCGAATCTCCGTAAAGATCGTCCTACATACTTCCTGTTCACAAAAACGAATATTATATTTATTCCGTCCATATAAGAACAAGCGAACCGACAGCTCGAACCGAACGCTCGCCTTTTGTTATAATTGAATTTTGTTAACAGCACAGTTATCTGGTTTTATTGCAAGAAAATTAATTTTTATGAAGAAAAAACCATTTGTGTTACCATCCTGTATTTTCATTACCCCTAATCTTGGCAGAGTTTATTGTTAATAAAACAAAGGTAGAACTATTGAAATAATAATTAGTGAAGCATTTAGTATGGAGCGTCAGCTCCCGTCCCATAATATGAAGCTGGCTTTTAATGGATATTTCAATGTCAAAATAACTTCTGCCGTTGTTCTCAGACAGTCTTAATGGACCAAAAATACAATAAACGTCATTATGCGTTTCTTAATGCATGAAGTTTAAATAATTATTTAAACATTTCCTTTAACCCTGTAGGTAACGGTCTACAGTTTTTAATGATTTCTTTCACGAAAAATTTTTTTTTTTTTAAAACGCAATGAAACATTCATTAGATCTGTAATAAAAAACAAGAATGGTATTCGAATACCTAGGTGCCACTACAAATAGGAACGGCATATATGATCGTGTAAAATGTGTAGCTATAGAGCGAGTAGTAAAAACTTGTAAGACAATGTCATAAACATCATTATGATCAATACTACATGTCATGCAAGGGTATGATGATAGAATAGTCTCTAATGTAAGCTAGAAGCACCTAAGTTAACGCCGACATAACTTAAGTTAGTGGAAACAAGAAACAATAATTATTATTGTGTAAAAGACTAGCTCAACTAGGCAACTTGACTTGACTTACAACCTGACAATACTTTGAACATTTTGAAGTTTTTACATTAATTACAATAACAGCAATCCATAAAATTATATTTATCTACGGCATTCAATTGAATCAATAAAAAATTGTATATAAAATTGTCTCTCGCTTTTGTTTTGATCGTCGTACATACTCGGCCCACCCTTAATTGCTTGTCAACAAATTCTTGAATGGACAGCTCCGCTGGACACACAAGATTCCTCTTTTTACCCACCCGAAATACTCGATAAACAAGTCATCAACACTGGAACCTTTTCGGATGAACGCATTTCGGGAACATAAAGAAAAGTACTCGATTTCCGAACTTTTCTTACTGCGACAGAGTTGTAACGTTATTATCGTAATAACGTTATACTTTCGTATCAATTATATTTTAATAAATTCAACAAACAAACCAGTATTCTGTGAGCTTCTCGGTGCATTGACCTCATTTCATTGAACAAATTTTTTCGCGTGTTTCCGCATTCATGTATAGTATACGACACGCGAACACATTTCATCAAATTGACTGTAAATAATACTTCTGAAACCATAAAGAACGAAACTTGCTAACGATGATACTTTGTGGCAGAATTGCTGCGTTTCCCACATAAAACAAGTCTTTATAATACCTGACAAAATAAAATAGCACCTATAAATATTCGTGATTAAAAAACAAATACCTATGTAGATCTGCAAGAGGCCTCGGCTGCACCGTTTCACTAGTTCTTAATTAAACATCGTACAGAGGTACTGTCGCTACACTTATTAAGAAATAAATGAAATACACGCCTTATTCCAACCGAATGGAAAAATAAGAAAGAACAGATTAATTCAGCATTTGTTTCAAAAAAGGAATTCTTGGGTGCTAAATCGTAAGAAGATGAGTATTGTAATATTAGTAATTAAGGTATGTATGGGGGAAGGATAAAGTTTGAAGAGGTCCGGTGATAGACGTCATCGGGCGCGTGTCTTTATTTTTATTTAAAGAGTGATCGTCAGTGCGCAGGCGGCGGTGGAACCAGTCAGAGTACGCGGGAGTGGCGCGTGGCACTCGATGCCACTCGCCGCCGCGCCGCCGACGACTCACGCCTCAGTTTACATACGGAATGACTTCAACCTGTCGCATCCACCTTATCAAACATAAAATATAACAAGCGAAACCCTACCGATGAGTTCTGCTACTGATATTAATTAAGCAGCTTATTAAATGACTTGGTTTCAACTTTTGGAAACTATATCTTAATTATATAGGATTCCTATAAGTCCAATTTTGAAGGAGTTTTACTTACACTTACCATATTAACACAAAAAAGAAATCCAGATGATTTTATGGACTGAAAAAAGTAAATTCTATCCAATAACTCTAATTTTTATTCAATAAGGCGTTAAAATAAAACAATCATCAATCACACTTAAGGCTTCAAATGTAATAGTCGTTTCAGCTGCGCACAAGCAACACAACTATGGCTCTAACAGCACAATTAAAATTTCAAATTCCAATTTTGGTGTTGGCTCTTTTTGTTCGTCGCTGCAATTTCACGGCGGTGCTTGTCTTGGAGTAGACAGAAATAGATCATGGCATAGCAGGGAGTGGACTAGATGGAATCCGCTCGGCCGACCTTCGATTATTCGCCATTGCCAGTTGGCACAATAACCAGCAGTCGATAACCACCGTCCAATTAAGTTCGGTAGCGCCTCTTAAAGGCTCACAAGACAAGTTTTTGTCACGGACCATGCGCAGACGCTTAATTGGCGGATACTCGTCATTAGGTATGTGCAATGCAACTTTGCGGTTAGAATTACTTTTTGCATTTTAATTTGTACAATATTTGCTTATCCAGTTATTGAAGTACTTCGACATAATTTAATAACGGTATCTAAAATTATTGTTTTTTTTTAATTGAATACTTCTTTAGGCGCGTTGAGCACTTTTTGGGTGAACAAAAATCATGGAATTCGCGTCATCGTCACCGAGGGCGCCTTGAACACTTTTTTGATGACAGCGCACTCTGTTTTATTTATTTGGAATTTTTATAATGGAGCTACAGTTTTCGTTCTTGTACTGACAGCAAGCCATATAAATTCCTGACATTTTTGTTAGATGGCGTTTCTTAGTTTTCATTCTATTGGCAGTCCCCAACGACTGCCCCGCATGTTCTTGTGGTGATATTCCTTCCAGTGACCACCTAGCAGTCTATCAGTTCCTAACGTAAGGTTTTAAGACTACTAACAGTCAAAGAAAGAAAACATAGCATAAAGGACTCTTGAATGCGTCGCCTATTAAACAATTAACATGAACGCCATATTTATTAAATTTTCACATCACGTTTAATTAACATGAGCTTGTTCATACAAAATTGTGGCTTGATCGATGTGGAAGCCCATCCAATTACTTCTCTTGTCGTTGAGATATTATTTACAGTCATCTTGTGTGTATTTATCATGAGATAACGATAAAATATTGCGTGTACAATCTAATATACATCTGCGGGATTGTAATTACTTCGATTAAGACCACGGTATTTTCAGACAAAAAAAAACATAATCTGCATGAACTTGTAACTAAAAGATAAGGATTTTTAATACTTTACTATTTTTATTTCTTGGCTTTATTTAAAAACACAGCATTATCCGTACCTCTGGAGTTACAGATGCACACAAAAACATTTTAACACTGCTTTAACGTATATAATATACTTGATTATTCTTCAAATTTACAGAAGTTGCCAATCCTCACCGCTCCCACGATTATTGTGCTTTGTAACACGGATGTTTTCAATTCTTTTGGTTTTTCTTGGTCTTCTGTGTCAATTCCATCTTCTGCAATCCCAATGGCAGAAGGAGAGATCGCCACCACAACACTTATTAAAAGTAACACGACTAGTAACAGAATATAGCCCTTCATTTTCTATGGTGCTCCAGTTTATGATTGCATTTAATTGAACTTTTTCATTATTTATGTGGCAAATATCTTCATTAGCTTCACTTATTCTAATGTCCTGCTCGTCAATAAATGGGAGTTTATCAATGATAAGCATCGATGAAATTAGTTTAAAAATGATTTATTAATTTGTAATTCTCGGTAATTGGCGTTAGATAAACGACTTTGCAATTAAATATTCTTAATAAAATAATCATAAACTTAAAAACAGTACGTGAAACTTTTTCATTGAACTTTTTGAAGAGGATAAACCAGTATGGCTATGCTTTATGCTGGTTCTTTATCTACAAGACAGTAGGATTTTTATCAAAACCGATTAATATTCTGTATGTTATTTATAAGATAAAGTAATTGCCTAATGATAAAAATTATAGAAACATGCTAGCTAGTTACCTTAATTGGACTGAAAATTAAAATATAAAAGGCTTAGAACGAGGGTCTCTAAACCTTTGCCGGCCATAGAAGTGCATAGTTACGTTAATTAAAGGCCCGGGCATACACTTGCATACACAATGACAAAGTAGCATACCTCATAAGTGCACTCATCCTGAGAATGAGATGGAACAGTCTGCGACGATAACGTTCAGAGCCCGCTGCTGAGCTCGCTTCAAAGAAAAGTAAACGTGAACGCGTGCGTTTGTCGCAGCCACGAGCATTAGCCTGTAATGGATATGATCGAAAACCTGCTGCGGTTACATATTATGTCCATAGCTCCCCGAACTGGTCCCAATATCGCTTATTATGTATCGCCTTTGTGTTAATCATATCTTTCGCTCAGTATGGCAAGCGTGGCGGCTACCGGTCGTTGGTCTATTAATAAAGGGCAGGCTTCCACTCGACGGAATGCTCGCAACCTGCTATTGTAGTCTAGTGGTTGAGGGATTTGTCTTTTTAATCGCACTGCCTCTCCACTGCCCGGAGCCTATTATTAAGGTTAATTGGAATTATTAAAGTTTTTTTTCACAGCAACTAGAAGTTTTAGCAGATAGTAGTGATGCATGCGAGATAGCTTTGAGTGAGGCGAGCTTTTAGATTAATGTATGGTTAGAGTACATGTTATGGAAATTTTAATAGAGCGAGCTTGAAGAGGCGTACGATCGTGACCGTACGATTTCTTGCACGCGCTTCTTTTTGCATAGGAATTTGTAATCTTCTAAATGTGATATTGTAACATTACGTATGACCGTATAGAGTACTACATCTTTTTTTTCCTTTTTTCTAGAAGCAGGTTACTCGTTTACGATGTTTCAAATTTCTTCACGTAGTTGCGCTTGTTAACTACACAATTATACTTAATTTTAAAACCCTTCGTATGTTTTTTCGATCAATCGATTTTCACTTATTACTGAGTTGGTCGCATGTGCTGAGTATTGAGTGTGGCGTGTCATTTGCATGATTGTCGTTAATTAACTCATAAGGACCGTGACGGTGTACGAGCGTATAAACTCACTGTAGCATTTATGATCAAATTGCCGGGCTATCTCGAGCTACAGTACAATTACGGCCAGTTTAAAATGATTCAATGTCGCCAATCGCATTTGAGATAAGTTCCAAGAGGAATATTTTTTGTTATTGGAAATACTGAATTTTAGGAATAATCGAATGTTATCATCTGATTATCGAAGTAGAGTGATAAGTGTACAATTTTATACTTAAAACATCGCAACCGTAAAGTCCACTATAATGTCAGAATTGAGTACAGGTATGGTAGTTATACATTACGCGTTAAAATAGTTGAAATTCCTCAAACCTACTGAGTGAAAAATCACCACTATAAATAGATAAAATCAAACATTATCATAGAACAATTAAAAATAACACTCGAAACAATACACAACATAACAGCTACTAACAAATTCATTATTACAACACTGAGAGGATTACAATTAAACATAGTACATTAAGATATAATGCATACAGCTTCAGGCGACGGCCATAACTTGTTATCTATTAAATCTAAGATGAAACACTCTTTATCATTAACACAATATAAATATTTATTTATCGATGGCCGATCCGAAAGTTAATTCAGAAGCGAGAGGGTTAGAGAACCTACACAATGGTTGTACGCCTATAGCTTTAATTTAACCCATAGTTACTTTTAGCGCCTTCTCATTAGTTCGTACAGTGGACTCCAACGTACGCTTGTAAGCCCAGGCGTAGCCACGCTACGCAGTTATCGTAGCCACGCTACGCAGTCGCCGAAACCACGCTACGCAGTCGTCGTAGCCACGCTACGCAGTCACCGTAGTAACGCTACGCAGTAGTCGTAGCCACGCTACGCAGCCGCCGTAGCACCCTACGCTAGCACAGAGTTTATACAAGGTACTTATTGCGTCTACGTGGCCTCTACGCGGTGCATACGTTCGACCAACACTTAATCTCGACAAACCTGGACAAACGCCTGGAACATATATACACAATTATGGCAGTTATTACATCAATGAGATAATGTAAAGTAATAAAAAATAGGGGATTACCAAAATTTACATTATAATAATACTTATTCTCTTCCAAAATAAAAGTAAACGTAAAATTTATTCCTCCTGGGTTGAAATAGACATAAATGTAGTTCACTAATGAGACAGAATTTCTCAGCTATTGTACAGTCACCTTAACTCCCATCCAGAACACAAAATTCGACACTTCATTAAGGCGAGGCGATACGCTGCGCCCGCGGCGATGCCCACTAGCGCCACTAAAACAAACAACTCTATTAATTCAAACTTTATGAAGGAATCCACTACAAAATTATACCAAGACCAATATCAATCATCCGATGTGTCCAAACCGATAATCGATATACAATCGAATATTCAAATCGAGAACTAACACGGTATGCATCGATTAACAACTCAATTAAAATGAATTATAATGTGATATTTAAAATAGCTTCTTAAAATGGAATTTAATTTTAATTTTCTTTTGCTTGATGATTGAATAATGAAAGAAACAGGTCAATGGGAACAACTGTTTACGTACCACTTAAATTCAAATCAACAGTCGATATAACTACTATATATATATCTATATATAAACTTCTATACTTACTAATATAGTAAAGCTGACGAGTTTGTTTGTTTGTTTGAACGCGCTAATCTCTGGAACTACCACTTGGAGTGGGAATTCTTGAAGTAGGTTATCATTTTAACATTAGGCTACGACCCTTAAAATTCGAGCAAAAAGAAAAAAAGTCTGAAAGAACGGTAAGCGAAAACGATGGAGTAGCGCGGGCGGGCGATACGATGCATTAGTATTTTATGTTAAAACAAGTAATTTCGCGAACGAAGACGCGGGCAGAAACTAGTCATTCATTCTGCCTAGCCTTTTCCCAACTATCTTGGGGTCGGCTTCCAGTCTAACCGGATGCAGCTGAATACCAGTATTTTACATGGAGCGACTGCCTATCTGACCTCCACAACCCACTAACTGGGTAATACGATTCCCCTTGGTAAGACTGAAGGTCAATTCTCGTACTTAAAAAACGTTCTGTCAAACTTGTCAAAAATGTGGGGTAAATTGATTGTATTTTTGGCAGAATGCGAATGAGATGCGAATGCGAACGTTCTTAAAAATTAAGGGAATTGCCCCTCTGGTGTCAGACGGGCTTCTGACGACTCGTAACGACTGTCAAAGATACACGAATGACAGCCGGGACCAACGGCTTAACGTGCGTTCCGAGGCACGGAGGTGTCTCGGTATGTAAAGATGGGCACCCATCCACTGACCAACCCCGGCAAGCGTAGCTTAACCTGACGGATCGACCCGTGCGGCTGTTATTACTTAGCCACGAGCTCCTCGCGGGCAGAAACTAGTGTTGATAAAAAAAACCCGTCTCTATTAAGATGGTCTAGATCCCATTTACTTGCTACGTGCAGTTTGAACCATGGGTGATATCAAACGCTATTTAATTTAAGTACTTACTCCAACATTAAAGCTTATCTAAGGTATTCCTTTATTTATCTCATGTGTCTATTTTAATAGTATCAAAAATCTTCTAAGAATATCCTTACCAAACATTTTTGATACATCTGTTTCATTCGCATTCGAAAAATGATAACTCTTACCATTCATCGCCATAAAAATGGTCGATATTTTATGATCTACTTAGCACAAATCCGATTGTTGGAACCTCTCTGTCGGTACCTCAGTACACAAGATACGAGCCAGAAAAATATGTTGCGAAAAGGATAATGTCTTCATTAAAATGTATTTAACGTCAGATCGGATTTGACTAAGCTTGATCAATACACTTTCACCTTAATACAATTTAGTTCCCACATATTCGAAGAATATAAACTTTTTTTGTGTTTTTAAGGGCTTTTCTTTTCTTTTTTTTTTTTTTACCTTCTACGGGGAAGTTCTTGGCCTGCATCTCACCTGATGGTAAGTGATGATCAGGCCGAAGGTGGAAGCGAACTTCACCCGGAATCCTAAACCACAGAGGAACTGGCTATCTTATCTCTAACTGCCGAAACACAACAATGCTGTTAACATTGTTGTTATGGCGACAGACTTAGATAAGATGGTGGTAGCTAGCCAGGCGGACTTAGAAAAAGCACCAACCAAACCGAGCAGACAAAACAGCAAACCAATTTTGCTCCCACTGGGAATCGAACCCGGGACCTCTGGGTCTGAGACCGGTGGCTTAACCACTAGACCACAGAGGCGGTTAAATTTAATACACTTTTAAAAGAATAAGATTTTTTACGTAACAATAAAATATTTACATATAAAGAAACGTTGCCGCCGAATGATAAACGCATCATAAGTGCCTCAAGGCATCTCGAGCGGTCGATATCTCTTCGGAACAAATCACTGTTTTATCGTTACTCCCATCGTAAAAAATATTGATATCAACATAAAAAAGTGGTCCAAAAACAATAGAACGGATGGATTGAAAGGATTCCTGCGTCAGATAACGAGTCGGTTTAAAAAAAAGATATGTATTAATAATAGCTTTATAGTGACCATCGCCGAAACGCTGGTCATTCTTTGTTGTTAATGGTGTCATTTTATACTCCATCGTTGAAAGATAGTTTTGACACATTCTTAATACGAGACATGATGCTGCTCCTATCTCCATACTTAGCTGTTTTTTGTACAGTCTAATTGGACTCCAAACAAATACCCTCAGATAATTCCAACTGGATGACACGAAAAAATGTGATTTAGTTTTTAGAAAGTTATATGGGGTGCCTAATGTAACTGAATCATCAACATCATGCACATGGGAACCTAGTTGTTTATATATAATGCACTAGACGCATATCTGCGAATACTTGGGAAAAACATAATATAAAAATAAAATAAAATGTATTCAAGTATAAAGTATGACTACTGATTTACATTAATTTCAATCGAGGAAAATTTTATTCTAACTGTAATGTTGACTTGGTTTATGAAAAGCTGTGTTTCAGACCATCAATTTACATCAAAAATTTTAAAAAGAAGGCAACTATTAATTTATTTGAAGCTAAATTAAAAAGAAGACATAACATTTTCATAATAATACCTATATGTGGTAGATATAGTCTTGAAGAATTTCTCGAAACAGCCAGCCAGATTAGGACACATTAGTTATGTAAAATAACACCAAAATATAAAATACCCAAATTATGGGCATTCGACTTTATTTTATTTTACGGTAATTATGTTTTTCTGGAAAGAAAAACAAAAGTTAGTTAATAACCGCCAAATATTAATCGTCATTATTTATCCCCGACCTGCCTTAATTTACCGAATGTTAATCGTTTGACCACGCGCTAGGCTATCAATAAACATATAATTTACTTTTCAACGACCACATTGTAATCTAATCACTAATTTGCTTGATTGGATTAAGACGTCAAAGCGTGCTCTTGATTTCACGGTCGGCAGAAAAGATCGAGTTACTATCTATGAATCTGTAATCGATATTTTGTTTGATATAAAATATTATTGTAGAAATAACGGACAAGCGTGTTAAAGAAAACATAGTTACAAATTAAGAATTTAACGGTTTATCTTAAGGTACTAAAATTTAATATTTTTAAATCATCTAAATATTGTGTAAAATAAAAAAGATTTTACAATAATTTAAGGACAAAAAATTATGACTATTGGTAATTATGAGAAAGTTGTTTAAAATACTAATATTTACCTACAACACAAAACAAAAGAGGAACTAACACAGTAGCTACTACGTTACCTTTATTATCTTATCCTACAATAATTGCGCAACAATTAATCTCTATAACGTACGAATAAAGTAATCATTATTTGCAAGAAAAAGTTACAAAAAGAATATATAGCAGAGCGTGGTTTCGATCCACGGACCTCTGGGTTATGGGCCCAGCACGCTTCCACTGCGCCACTCTGCTTGTGTCAGACACTGACGAAATTTCGCTGCTCTATCGTTAATCTAATCTAGGTCCGGCCATGACTCTTATTAATTTCCAGATACAATTCGTCATGAACACAATATATAAGAATCTTCCATTTTTCCCTCATACGGCTCATTTTCAATTTATTGTTAAAATAAAATATTTAATAATATAAAATTGGACGATCGATATTTTTTGTTGTTGACAGTATAGCATTTTTCGTGAATATTAAATGAAATTCCATTCATAGCCGTGACAAAAATTATCACTACAAAAGTAACAAAATAACAAAACATCTTCCTCGTGATTATGATTAAAACCTAGACAATCATGGCAATGAACAATTTGTATGCAATTTATGATATTATATTTGCAATTAGCAGTGAAATATCATTCATTATAACTCGTTAAATATTTAAAACAGCATTCGTTGCATCAATGACTTAATTAGTATCACTCTTCAATTCATATTCATATCATTTGATTAAAAAATAAATTTGTTAGGCAATATATTTCAAGAAACACCTGACATAGGTATCATTACCTATGTGTAATGTTATGACGTGTTCATTTTAATTGGCAATAGCGTTGTACTTGAATAAATCAATCAAATCCTTAATAATCGCTTGATTCCTATCAAAACCAGCTGTTTTACTTGTTCTAATTCAGATCTGATCTGACCGTATTAAAACATGTTCCGTTTCTGTCATTTCCATAATTCTTTTATTTCGGCAAATCTTGAGAGCATAAAGAACGTTATCGCAAAACCAGAGGCTTATCAGCAGTTCCCTTGTTCTGCGGCAGCAATAAATTGTTTAAATATGCCATAATTCTTTGCTTCCTAAGATCAGGTTCCGATAAGTGTTTATTAGAACACGGGTGGTAGAAAACTTGTGCGATATCGACATAAAAACAGGTGAACAATAAAAAACTGCCGAAATTTTTTCCGTTTGCCAAATCTTAAAAGTGTTCCGAAAATCTTCGAGCTTGTTCGACCCTTATCTCTGTTTGTTTAGTAAATAATGAGCGGTCGCGAACTTGTTAACAAGTTCTGAATTCGTGTTCAAACCAAAGATTTGTTGAAAGGCAAATATTAAAACGTCTCAAATCTTATAATTGAGGAAACCCAAGTGTTGTCTTAATAACAGTCTTAGCAGTGAAGAGCGAAGTCTCCAACGTTATCTCATGCCGCCCGTTTCATAACATGATTACTGTATTAAAAAGTAAAGTGGTCAGATATTGTTGGTATTTGCATAAAGGATTGGCGGTTGGGCGTCGCGGCGTGTGTGGCATCCTTCTGTCCCCGCTATATGTCAGCGTTCAAGCAAATTGAGGTTTCAGGAACACTCGTTAAGAGCCCCAAGCTATAAGGATTTCATCGCATCGTGTAAATACAAGTGGTAGTTACAGTCAGAATTCGTCATTTACGCTGTCAGGTATGATGTTTTGAAAAATCCCTTCTTCTAAACTCGGCTGCGAAACTCAAATGAAGAAATTGAAGATAAGGGCGGCACGAAGTGCCATTTTTTTCCCATCCACGTCAATTAAGTGGATTTTATTTAACCGATCGAAATGAAGTTTTAGTAATATATCGAGACACTTTTGAATAAATGACATAATAAAGATGTGAATGAATTACGATATCGATATCCAGTGTAGTAAATTAACGATGCAGATCGACGCATCCCAAAGATATTTATGAGATAAATTTGTCTCCCGCTTGCGCAGTGTCTCATTACTGCTGCCGACAAAGCCCAGGCCGGCCAGCATTTGTCACACGAACAGTTGCAAATAGCGAAATTCTTTATAATTTATAACTATGCACTCATGATTTTTACTTGCTAATTAGGGATATACCATGTTTTGCACTCAAGGAGAATAACAAGCGAGAAAATTACATGAGATGTGACAATAAATCAGTGAGGAAAAAATTGCAAATTTCGCGTTTTTCGATAACTACATCGATGTTTCCGAGTACCAGCAAAGTGGTGTGAGGAATTCGCTTATTAAGTGGTGTTGAGATGTCTATCAAGTTTGATGCAGCTGAGCAGCGCGGTAGTGGAGCGGGGGAGGCTGCGCTTGCGCGGCGGCACGTGTTGCTTAACATTCAGCGCGCAGCCGCCCGATCACCAACTGCCGATGACTCGTGCGTACTTCCGTACAAAACTCCTTAAAATGATGAGCATTGGGCTTTTCTTATAATAAATATTTAATTTTGAACATTTTGGCTCGTTAATTAAATAATATTTGCTTGTATTCATCTACAGAATGTTTTCAATTGCAATGCCAAAAAATAATGTTAGCTCAAATATGTTATGTGAGCCAAAAACCTGGTAAAATATGATTTATACGTGGATTATGGTGAAAATCTGTTGGTTCATAAACAAAAGCAATTAACCAGCTTTGGACCAACCATGCAGAGTTTGAGGAAGTTGGATTTAATTGTAAAACAGTCAGATCAAAACAAAGCAAGTTCAAATCCATGTCTAAAACGTGCTAAACCTGAAATAATTATTGGCACAAGTCTAGACCTAGGTATTGGGATATGAAAAAGGCTAAGTATTCTAACTATAAAGCCTTTTATAGTTAGTTCATCATCATCATCATATCAGCCGAAAGACGTCCACTGCTGGACATAGGCCTCCCCCAAGCACCGCCACTTCGACCGATTCTGTGCTTCCCGCATCCAGCGAACTCCTGCGGCCTTTACTAAGTCATCGGTCCATCTTGTGGGAGGCCTTCCGACGCTACGTCTTCCGGTACGTGGTCGCCACACCAAAACCTTTCGGCCCCATCGGCCATCTGTTCTGCGAGCAATATGTCCTATTATATAGTTAGTTAATTTTTAATAATCATACAAAGATTTTATAAAAGATGATTTACTTTCTGGTCAATTATTACAATGCCTACCTACTTATTATTTGGCGAAGGCTTGGTTTATCTGGGGGCAAATATGACAACATTCTCTCATCCTTGCACTTTTTACTCGATCAAGCCTGTCCTGGCTATATGACATGAAAAGTTCAGTGAGCACAACCGTAATTGGTCTCTTGATTGAGACCTCACTGCTGGTTTTGCAGGCGGCTCTCCCGCAGGCTATGCGCTTTTTCGTCCAATCCTTGCTCTTCATAATTGGTTTTAAACAACGGGACACCCGCTTGTTTGAATCTTATGTCCTTTACAAATAAAACTTTGTCATTCATTAGACTAGTAAGGTCAAGAAAGAAATTCTGAACCACTGCGGCATTGTAAAATCTGCAAGACATTACGTCTTCCAAACATATCACCTTCTTCCCACAATGGGATCGAAAACTATTACCTCCTAAGGTATGAATGTACGCAAACCTTCCCAACAGTATATTGAGGGCATTTAATGCGGATTCCCAAAGGAGTCTCCAGTAAATAAGGCCTGTTTACGAGTACCGTGCTGCGGAGGCGGTATGCCATTGTAGCAGCCTTCGACGAGCAAAGTTTATTGGCTAATTTTATTCAATTAAATTGTTCTCGTTGCGCGCCAACACCCATGCCGGGCTCATTTTAACGCCTCGGAAATTATTGCAATAGATAACATAATACACGGCGTGCGTTCGAAGGTAAGTGATTTAAAGACAGGCGAACGACTTATGTTCCGCAGCCACTAGTGCACGCTCGAATTTATTGTAACGGCTTTGACATGCACTGCTACTTAAACTATAAACATAAACTAATACGATCTTATTGCTATCTTCAACTGTCGACGATGAGTCGATGTATGGGGTTAATAATTATTATAATATGTTAATTCTGAGCAACATTACAAAGCGGGTGGTGGCTTCCAAACAGTGAACGCGCCGTCAGCCTCACGCTGTGAATCCACTAAGACGTCTCATCACAATATTGTCCAGGGGACAAAACTATTATAACTACCCTTTGTTGGGAAAAAACTTGATTTCACTAAACTCAGTTCGCGTCATGCTGACAACGCATTTCACAAATCGTTTATAACAGAATTTTATTTTAGCTGGGATGCGTATGCGCTCCGTTGATAAGTATCGTGGTTATGAATGTTGACATATGAATAACGAAACTATTAAAAGGGTTGTATTGTTAAAACGTTAGCAATTTATAGGCATGATATTATATAAACGTCGGCAGGTTTGATTCATCTCCCATCTTTAGATCGTGACTGTTTAACAAGGTGGACGTTTCTTTTTGTAGTAGGTACCATCTTTGGATATAAGTTCGTATTATAACATACCCAAATGCGATAAAAAAGATCATTAATTAACATTAAAGGGACATTAAAAACACAATTTCGGAAACTGCAACCTTGAACCTGTCACAAAAAATATTGGCGACAAGTTTTGGAGCTTCCTCATCATAAAACACGTCAAAGTTCCGCCGAAGTGTCCACGTCTAAAAACAATGCGATGGCGTCTACTCATAAATCGTTAGAAAAACAAATAAAATTATATTTAATAGGCTCGTGAGAACTGTCGCCCACCACCCACTGCGACAGGTTCGTTAAATATTTTAATTGCGACGCTAAAAAGATCCCAAAATTTTATTCATCGTAAATCAAAGCGGTGTCCACGGTAGTCCCCATGTTTTTTTCTTTCAAATATTCTGTGGTTATATCTGATGAAGAGCCACAAAATACTGCCAGGAGTCTTAGTTCCTCAGAAAACGCATTCCTGTTATTTACCTTCTTTAGTAAAAAAAAAAAAGAAGGGTGTAATAGCAATGTCATCAGTGAATCGTGAAACGAAATCATACAGATAGACATCGATTAGGATCACTGCCTACGCTCCGTCAGCCCAATCTTTTCGCTTCCAAAATTTCGTTAAACTTGATATATTTACCGCAAACCGATGAACAGATTAACCTTTGATAATACCGTTCTATAATTTTGGTAAATGATATGCTCTAACCACCAAAGAGATAGAGACATGATTTTGGAAAGTGGCATGATTTTCTAATAACCAAATTATTATCATCAATGAAATGACAAATCAGTTACCTCATTCCTATCAAACATCAAGATATAATTTTGTGAACGGAAGCATCATTCCGTCAAGGGTCGACTGTCATTCGAAATCCATCATTCATTCGCAACTAGACATTTAAACAAAAATTTCCGACTCAATAAATGTCTCTGTTTGTTTTTCTAACAGGAAATCTATTTAGTTTGGTAAAAAGATTGGTAAAAAAAGGAGACCATGTGGGTGGTAGTAGCTGACGACAGTTTAAGTAGTGTAACTCGATACGCGAGTCCAGTAGTTTGTTTTTCTTGCACACTCGAAATTGTCGGAAGCCAATGAGATGATGATATTATTTTGCCGAAGACCCATCGTAGACTTTATGGGCTTATGTCGGCGCGTCTAAATGTTTACGGAAGCGGTTTTTTATGGGCACTTAACTGTAAAGTTGCTTTTAATGTCGTCATTACACTTCGGAACAAAAAGTGATCCGGTTTTAGATCTATTGCAACTATAACGCCATCATGTAAACTAATATTCGTTTTTGTTATTTGGTCCATTCCTATTTGATGTAGTCTGGTTATATACTTATTCCAATTAGGAAAGTAATTCATATTATACTGCTGTCACATCAGTATCATTGTCAGCCTTTAAGTCATCATTACCTACTGAAATTTCAGTCTCCTTTAAAAGCGCTTATCCTAAAAGTTGGCAACGTCGCAAATAGCTGTCACATATTTACCTGTTTTGATTAATTTGGCAATACTACTGTATTCTAGTTCGCTAGTTAGCCACAATTCGTATTTCCATACAGTAATATTGCCAAATTAATCAAAACAGCGAAATATTTGACAGCTATTTGCAACGTTGCCTATTTTCAAAATGCACGCTCTTAACATAAAACTTAAGTTGACTCTTCCCTATCCCTTCGCTGTTTTGATTGACAGCGATTAATTTAATTAATGTATAATATATATTTGTGGTTTATTGCATTACATAATCAATATTTTAGTTCGCTAGTTAGCCACATTTCATATTTCCATACAGGATGGTAAATATTGCCGTTGCAAACTTTTAAGAACTCTCGTAAGACTCAACGAGGAAATTAATTTCGTTTAAAATTTTTGTTTTATTTCCCAGATTGTCTGTCATTATATGTAAATATTGATTTCTAAATAACACGCTTACTCAGAATATCAATCATTTCATAATCATTAATCACCCAGCAATAATAATAATTAAAACAACATCTACAAATCACGTTAATCCAGCACTCGGCCAGTAACAAAATTAATCGCAGAGATTTTTTCTCTAGATCAATAAAATGATCGAGGGTTCCCTGTCCTTGTTTGTGTG
Organism: Conistra vaccinii; assembly: GCA_948150665.1. NCBI lineage: Eukaryota > Metazoa > Arthropoda > Insecta > Lepidoptera > Noctuidae > Conistra > Conistra vaccinii. The sequence continues at coordinate 10,053,719 of OX411324.1, forward strand.
TGTGCGCACCAGGGAGGAGATCACGTGGTTGAACCCTCCACAACCCCTATTGATATCTTTTGTCTCTTTCTAGCCTTCATGTTTTGGTAAGAATGAAAAGGACAGGGTGTTCGCCTGTGTGGGTAAAACGGCGCGGGCCCAAACATCTGCCTGGTTCCTGATATTTTTTGGTCGGTTAACTTTAGTCGAATAATAATACTGAATTAAATTTGATTAAAGTTGGAATTGATTTTACTGTAGCTTATCAATTTTGATACAGTTCTAATGCAAGATATCCGCTTGTTAAAGTATAAGATACGGATATCGATCCATCGATTTTTGACATTATTAGATATTAGGTTTAAAGGGTCATGTTCAAAGTTCCATTTATTCAATCAAATCATTGATTTTTATTTCTTGCTTCATTTGTCCAAGGAGTATGGACAATGAAGCAAGAAATAAAAACTAACATTGGCAAACAAAATGTTAATTCACAGCATGTAACGGTTTTGCCATTGAAAACAGGAGCCCGAGTTGAACAGAACAACTTAAAGAAAAAACTTGATCTTGAACATTTGCAAAGTTATCAAGACCACTACTTAAAGCAGCATAATCAGCAATTGTATGGAATAAGGTAGGGAATATAGTAGGGTTATAATTTCGTGAGTGCAAATGTAATGTTGTTTTGTTATAAGAAGTTGGCAAAGAGTTCATTGAAAATGAATGCAGTTCTAAGGTCTCGGAGGAAGGGGCAGGTCCAAACGTCTCGCGTGGTGTTAAACAAAGAGGTTGAAAGGAGTATTATGTCTGGACCACGGTCCAATGAATGCACCTCGTACTGTGCGAATACTTTTTTAATGTATTCCAGAATTCGAAATTTAAATGCAACAAATGGGAACCACACGGCTTTTTAATACAACGAACCTTAAAGATGGAAACTTGCTGGTGTTTGTATCAGGCGTTCTTTGTATTTGAGCTGGATTCAGGATAGTTAAACGGTATGTTTGCGGCCAGTAATAAGGTCGTGAACTTTCTTCATTTCAATTTCAATAATGTTGTCTAGAGACCTTCCTTGGTTTTATGAAAGAACTTAACAAATTCCCAATAATTATAGTGAACTACGGCTAAATAAACGAATACTTTTACTTTCGATATAAGCTGGCTCCAATGGCTATCAAAGATACCTTTGTCCCATTGTTTTCCCTCAGAATCATACCCAATATTTTGAAGCGGATATGCTTACAACTCCCCCTTGTAATAAAAACGTCTATTGAATGGCTAGTCTAGTCGTCTAGATGCAGTCTAAGGGTTCCAGACATCTTTTGTTATAATGACCTTAGCTTATTTAATTTTCAAGTTGAAGGTTCCCCTTTATTCTTGTTCTTAGTTTCTAACAAATATAATAGTGTACTGTCAATCGCACGTCGTCCGTGGAAAAACATTGGCCTTGAACTGGCCTAGCTTAGTACGGAGTTTCAACAAAATAAGAGACCAGGTTATAGTGGTTTTGTTACTATGACGGAACTATGCGGCCAACTGTACGTCTGGATCGGGGAAGCCCTCAATAGCCTAGCTAATTCAAGGTGTCCTATATTGAGATAGGTTATAGCATTAGAAGGTAACTCGGTCGGCGGGAACTATTCATAACACAGCTGGTTGAGATGAATGCGCAGGTTAGCCTTTGTGTGTTTGTTTGGTCTAGACTGGGTTTATAGGATTTGTTTTCTGTTGGCAAACAAACTTTTGTTGGTTTTTCAATAAAATTTTGTTAGAACTGATATTCAGTAGCTATAACATTACATATAGCTATTATATTGAGCGCATCAATTTAAGAATTATGGATGCAAAAGATTGCTAGTGTGGAGGGTGGGAATCTGTCACAATATAATAAAATTTTCTGATGTTTACCTACCAGTTTTCCCCTATAGTCATATTTTTGAAGTTTTTTAGTTTATTTCAACATCTAATTTACAATATTGAGGTACCGTTGGTCCCAAACTAGGCACAGCCTGTATCTTGGGCACCATAGTATAGTAGTTTTACTCTTTTCGTCTTACTCTCAGATAACTCCGTTTGCGTTTTTCCATCACAAACGTAGAGTAGCCAATACTGGGTATTGTTACTCTTGAGTTAGTGAATGAATTGAAAGTGTCACCTTATACGAATAGTTCATTATATACCTACGTCCAAGTCAGTAAGTATGTTTGGGAAAAAGGATGTTGCTTACAATATTATTTTAGAACAGATATAAGACAGCGGCGACAAAACAAAATCTCCTCGACTGCACTCCTAAAAAGTTGCTTTTTAAAAGGGTTCGAATATTTTGACAGATCAATCCACCTCGTTCGAATGCTGTGGCATCTCCAATTCGATACACCTTCCCCTGCCAGCAATTACCATATGGCCAGGCTAAATATAGCCAGGATAGTATGCACCATAGTCACACTTACGGATCCCACATGTTCGCAAGATGTTGGAGCCTTGGAGTTCGCCTTACTGAGCGGATTGCTGCGAAAAAACAAGACATCTTGAGTTACAGGATGCACTTTTGAGTAAGTATTAGGAGCAACTCGTCTCACCTCACTAATCCAAAGACAGTTTAATGTTTCGTTGTTCGAGTTACGTTTTAATTGTGGTGTGTTAACAAATGCCAAGCGGGTCCCGTCTTAAAAGGATGCTCACATATTTTTTTAGCAGGAAAAATAGTGTTCATACATTTTAAAATCCTTCAAACTTCCTATTTATTTAGTTTCTTTGAGCGCAAACGCCTATAAGATTTATCGGAACTCAGGTAACATTCACCGGCGGTATATGTTGCCTTATTTTTAGACCAGGCGCTTGAAATATCTATTCGTACAATCGTAACCTAGCCTAACATTTATTTTAAATTGTATACATTGCTCTTTTTCCATATTTGTGCATATATCTTGCACATGCATGTGCATATAACTTGACAATGAGTAGGGTCAAGTAAAATGTCTGTAAAGCTACTTATTTTCAATATTTTCTTCCAATATACAAAGTCGTTTGTTTTCGGCTGAGCAACTACCAGCGAGTCACCAGAACAATATTTAACAATACAAGGCGTTATATATTAGAGTCCTCAACCTTTTAAGGAAATGTACACAGCATTATGTATGCCCAATCCTTCGACATTACCAACAACCAGCACCGCACAGCATAATGCGTGATTGAATCAGCTAAAGGATTTTTTTTTGCAGTCCATTAAAAACAGTTATTTTAAAAACCTCCATCATCATATTTCGAGCCTTTTCCCAACTATGTTGGGGTCTGTTTCCAGTCTAACCGAATGCAGCTGAAAACCAGTATTTTACATGGAACGTATGCCTATCTGATTTCCACAACCCAGTTTCTAGGTAATACGATACTTATCTTGGTTGGAATGGTTATCAGACTTTCGGGCTTCTGACGACCCGTAACGACTGTCAAAGATCTACGAATAACAGCCGGGACCAACGGCTTAACGTGCTTTCCGAGGCAAGGAGGGGTCTTGGTAAGTATACAAAGATGGTCACCCATCCATGGGAAAACCGCGGCAAGCATAGCTTAACCTGATCGATCTATCCGTGTAAGCCCTTCATATGCATAATTAATCACCAATAATTTAATTTATCATCTAAGTATTGTCTTATTAATTACCCCTATTTATGTACCTTTTTTGGCACAAAACAGGGGAAGCCACAGGTTAGCAATTAATTCTGTCCTTATTATGTAGGTAAACATTAATTAGGGGTCGCCACCTGTTACAGACAGCTACAGCAACGACTAAGTTTAATAACAGATTTCTAATAGTACTTTAGGTAGGATCTTAATAGTTGCTACCATTTACAACCTCTGTGTATATGTATTAACTAAATTACTATAACTATGTACCTATGTACGTAGTCTACAGCCTGATCTGGGCCATCTTGATGAATGTGGCACAGCTTTATTGTCACTTCCTCAATATTCATGGCTAATTTAGCCAGTGGAATGTAATATGTAAGTACCTACATGTCGTACATGCTCATCAACGATGAATTATTTCTTTTAAACAAACCCAGATCTTCTAAACAGTGTTCATTTACGGCTGATATTGGATGCATTATGAATCTTATACAACGTCATTTTTTGTTTATACTAAACCTCTTAAGGGGTGGTTATACTCATCATTATATACAACTTTCACTATGGGACCAACGCTGAAATCGCGAAAGAAAATCAACTGTTCCCTACATTAATTTATGTTCGCTTAACTCGTCAAAATGTAGGGATTAGCAGATATTTTTTGGCGATTTCAGCGTTGGTTCCATACTGGAAGTTGTTCATAATGATGGGTACAATGACCCCTTAAGAGGTTTATTATTAACAAAAAAACGTTTTACAGTACCTAATTAAGAATACCTTCATGAATCGACCTTTGAACCTTTACCTCTATGCGCATCTAAATCCCGTTTCAAAATCCCACTATTTCATCCACTTTTGCATACACCAAAATTAAACTTTACGACACCACTTTTAAGAATCAAAATAGTCTATCAAACCATTATACAGTTGTACTGGAGATGCAACAATGGTCTTGCTAGGACAGTGGCGCGTGCCACGACACAAAAGCTAAAGGGCACGCAGCTGGCGTGGGTGTATGTACACACACACATACAGACAAACAGATCATATAAAAGAAAAAAAAAGAATAATTATTTTTTATCTAAGAGATGTTTGATAATTTTGATGTGTTTTGAACGAGAAATAGGTACAATAGAAGAGGCTTCGTTGATTGTAAATCATAATTTTGGAAGTAATAGATATGTATTTTCAGAGTGAAAAGATAAATACTTAACTATTACTTGAAAACATAATCCAATTGAATGCTTTTTTTTCTCATTATTTCAGGAAATATGAACGCCCTACAATTAAAATTTTACACTTAAGTTGCATAATTAGGGAAATTTGGGACTTACGTTGCATATATATTAATGAAGATTTAAAGTCCTAAGTAGCAATAAAAGTTAGTACTTTCGGCCATGACTAACATTATTCCATTACCCCCTTGCTCCAGCGCAATCATTTCGGAATTCCATTCAAACACGCGAACGGTTTTAGCTCGATTACTGCACATGTGTGAACTATCTATATGTATGTGTGAGTATATGACATAAAAATATGTGTTGGTATGTAACTGCAACATACACACACAGACATACCGGTAGTTGGGTGCGACACCCCATGAAAATTATATTGTCCTCTATGTTGTTCAGGTTTTGGGGCATCGTTGCGGATCATACCAGAGATCGGAAGCAATTTCAAAAACTGGTTTTCATACTAAGTTTAGTGCTTAGAACAATCAACTAAAATTATTTTTATAGTTTTTATAATATATCAGCTAGGTATTTAGAAATTACCAAAAATCTTCTAATAATGAAACTTTTATCGTAGAAAGAGCCCCATGAAAGAGATTTGAAAGTAGGTACAATACAAAAAAACGAATAGTATTAAATTTTAACATTATGTTGTATATTTATATGTTTTGAGTACGGGAATACAGCACAAAGCAGATATAGATTTGCCATAATCCTAGGCGTAATAAAACATTTCCAAGGTAAATAATTCAACGCTCAAATAAAACTGAACAGTAACGCTGCCCCATTCCGCCCTTTGAAAGAGCATGTGTGCAACTAGTAAACGTAAGTACCCCTGTTGATCCCCCCGCGAGCCACCCCAGGTGCGTCCGCGCGGCACGCGCCATTCTTGTCGCGGCCGGCGCTCTGACGCCATCGTATAGTCCTACTCTGCTTTAGTAGAAAACTGTTATTTTCTACGTGATCCAATCTTACCCAAGTCCGCAACTAATCCAAAATAAACAATCGTAACATGTGAAAACAGCAACTCATCGTGCCGAAATGAGTTCCATCGGCGTCGTCGTCTTCCGCAACACGCCGCTCGGCAAAGCGCAGGTGCTCCAAGAATCCATCAATAATACCGTGAACATAACAAACAATGATGCCAATCAAAACTCTACACGTGAAATTATAATAGTGAGAAAGAAACCGAAGATTCAATCTGTACCAGCAACCGTTTCAGTGACGTCATTAGTCCGTGCTGCTGAGCCTATAACGTCACAAGCTTCAGCGGCTAAGAAACCTCGTCCTTGTGAAAATAGCGCGGAAGAATCAGTGCGGTCACCAACACCTCTTGCAGTCGCTCGTCGAAATGCGCGCGAACGTAACAGAGTACGCCAAGTTAATGATGGGTTTGCCGCTCTCCGTAAACATATCCCGGAAGAAGTTGCATCAGCTTTCGAAAATGCTAACTCCAATCGAGGAGCTAACAAGAAGTTGAGTAAAGTGGAAACGCTGCGTATGGCGGTCGAATACATACGAAACTTGGAGAGTTTACTGAACATCGGTCATGATAAGGAAAATTCATCACGCCCATCGATGGAATCATTCCCCTCTCCAGCATCTTCGTCTCCGCGAGAGAATAGCCAAGAACGAAGTTACTACTCATTACATTCTCCCGCTGTTGAAGACGATGATATGGATGAAGATGAACTGGATGGGTCTATGCATCTTCCTCGACAGCAATATGTTGACTTACAAGCAACGGAGCAATTTCAGTTAGTAGCTACTCCGAACTTATACGAGGAAGAAGAAGGTGCTGGCCAGCCTCTTACTCCTTCATCAGACCTTCTTGGACATGAAGACATAAATCCTCATCTATTAGAAGGACATTTCGCATTCCCGAATTCAGCAGAACAGTTTACAGTGATTCCAGAACGACATTACCTGAGTGAGACTGATTTGCCTGTTAACGAGAGTGATTTTGAGGTTAAATATTCTGCAATACTAAATCAGCAACTGCATCACAATTTCACTGAAGAGACCAGTCTGCCTTCTATTGATCCTGGGTTAATTTTAACTCACAATGAGTACAAATTCAAGGCAGAAGATAACACTTTTGTTGAAGACCAATTCAATGATGATATGGAACTAAAGAGAGAACTTCCTGATATCCAAGTGACACCGGAAGACAGAGAACAGTTTGAGGAAACCCTGAAATGGTGGCAGGAGAAAACTAGACAAGCAAGATCGCTGAAAAACAACAATAATAAGAATTAACTTAAAGATTTATTGTAGTTTTTGTGTAGATAAATGTTATTCAAGATATTTATTGCGATAGAAGTATAGTGTAGTAAAACATAACATACAGCTGTTAGTGCCAAAGTCGGTTGAGGGCGCAGGCGCAAGGTGTGTCGTAACGGTCGACAGACGAGCCTGCACTTCAAGCTTTGTACATTGATCGTGTTATTTATATAATTGTAATAGTTTTACATAGTTCAATGACTTAGTCTGTCCAGTGTATTGTAGTACAGAAGAAATGCTCTCGTGAATAGTTCAAATATTGTAAATATAAGTTTCAAAGGGCACCTCTTAATACAAATGGGATAACTTTTAACTTAGTGCCTTCTATTTTAATAAACATTGTGATGTTAGATGATAGTTATTTTACGACAATAAATGATTTAGTTCCTGTACTTATAGTGCTTTTCATTCCCACATAATTTTACTGAAATTCTGTGATTTTTTCTATATGACTGAAAAATTATTATCAAATAATGAGGTGAAATTATTATCAAATAATAATGAAAAATTATTATCAAATAATAATGAAATATTATCATCAAATAATAATGAAAAATTATTATCAAATAATAATGAAAAAATATTATCATTAAGAGCGTGCATCCTAAAAGTTGGCAACGTCGTAAATAGCTGTCAAATATTTACCTGTTTTGATTAATTTGGAAATACTTAATACTGTATGGAAATAAGAAATGTGACTAACTAGCGAACTAGAATATTGATTATGAAATGCAATAATTAATATCGTAACACCGAATATTTAGTTTTAGATGTAAAAAAAAGTATTTCGAAACTTTCCTAATGCCTTTTTTATACCTAAAACGGGTACAACATCAAATTGAATGTTACAATTGCGATTCCACAAGTGTTAGCCACATTTCTTATTTCCATACAGTAATATTGCCAAATTAATCAAAACAGCGAAATATGTGTCAGCTATTTGCGCCGTTGCCCACTTTCAGAACGCACGCTCTTAAGATAAATCTTAAATTGACTCTAACCGTATAAATGTTCCCTATCCCTAATTTATCAATTGCCAATGATCTAGTGAGCCCATTTACACCACACTCCCTTAATAGCCACCCTATTGAAACAAAGACCCTTATGCTAATGCAACCAAATCATTTGACAGTAAATGACCTACTTAAAACGCTTTGCAGCTTAACATTAAGCCGCTACGGTTGACTTCACCGTTGTCTAAAGCTCTTGTTAACTTAGGATTAAACTGTTCTAAATATTTTATGATTGGGTCTATTTATAATGTGTGTTAGTTTTTAGAGGTAGGTACATAAATAATATACATTTGAAAATAGACTTAATCCTTCAAACAATTAATATTCATAATCCCCTAATTGGAGAAAACCTTCAAGTTACTCATTCATAAAATTATTCACTTTGTAGCATCATTAAACTATATACTCAAATAAACGATAATTCATTCTTTGTCTCTGAATTTTACCAACAAAGTTTTCTTCAAAACCTAAATCTTAATCTCCAGTTAACGAAATCGGTGGAGTCAGCCCAAAAACCCGAGCCGTTAACGGTAAGGCGATAGCGCTATTATGATTGTAATGTGCCGCCGTTATCCCGAATAAAAAATACCAAGTTTCAAGGGAGAACCACAAACGGGTTGATTACATCATGGGTCGAGCTTACAGATTTGATTTTTGTGTAGTTGATTTAAAGTTATTCAAGTTCATTCTTACTGTCGGTTTTAATGTAGATTCGAATACTCTGTTGTTAATTTTGTGTGTGATTCAGAAACTTTAGGACAGTACTATTTCTAAAATAAGCTGACGAGACAATTAGCTGCAACCTAAAAGTTTATATCTCGTTATTAATGGTCAATACTTGCTACGGTAAAACCACATCTCTAACTTCTTCAAACCTGTAACATCCAAAGTTTTATTCAAATGTGGCGTTTAACCAAATTTTTTTCATCAGGACTTTATTTACTGTTGTTGACAATGCATTCCTTCAGCTAAATAACGGAAGTTTCGCTACCGAAGAATGCGCTGAATTTCAAAGTTGGTAAACATGAAAGTTCGCCTATTTCTTCCTTCGTTTGTTTCGTTCCGCACGCTCCTTGTATCCGGGCCGGTAAGAATGTTAATTTCGCCCTTCATTTTTTTCTACATCAAAATATCGCCATATTTTATGGGGTAGTTGCACGCTATTTTGACTTCCATTTAAATATTTTCCGCTCCATTCGTCAGGCGCTGTTTCAAATGATTAAAGTTTTTGATGCACATGGGTGAATATCGATCATAGTTAGCGAGTGAGTTTCCGCTTCGTAAGTGTTACAAAATTCAGAAAAAGTAGGTACTGTACCTACCTAAGAAAGTAATAAAATAGAAAGAAAGTAATTATAACACAGAGTAAAAAATTTAAAAAAGAAGATAATAAAAAGAAAACAAATAAAAAGTGTAAAATAATAATGTAACAGGAATGTGTGCCTCGCGGCTGCTCCAAATAGGCCCAGTTCAGCAATACCTCATCAGGTAAATAAATAATGCCTCATCTGGTGACTTGGTCTGTAATGCCTTACTGAACCAGTCACCAGATGAGGTATTATTTAAGGAATTTTAATAACTTTATTTGCGTTACAATCTAGCTAAAGGATTAGTCAAAGATGTTTAACTATGACTTCATTAGTCACAATAATTACTATACAAATAAAACGAACTAGCACAACATGATTCATTTGTCTGACGAACTTTTACGACCCTACATTCACTTGTCACACTTGGAAAAAGGTAAAAATAAACAAGTTTTTACTCTACAATCTAGATAATATGCAACATACCCAAGTAAGTCCTTATTGTAAGGTCACCTAAGGAATATTTTAAATTGCATTTTTAAAGACAACGGTAGACGGCTTCTCTTTTTACAAGACATATTATTTTCTTGAACAAGTGGCTATTATACTATGAAACAAGTGTCCTCTTAGACCGATATCTTTGCACCGTTATCTGCAGTTTAGTTTAACGAACGTTTACTTAAACTATCATTATCTACGTGGATTATTACTGCACTTAAAACGCTTTGAGACCCGTTTTGTGGAACTCTGTAACTCCTTTTTAGTGTTAAGTAACAAGTGCACCTTCCGTAGATAGTTTCTTTAACGTTTTAATTACGTTCCACAATGCTGTTATTTCTTTGTCATTATTTATTGATAAAAGTTGAATTTTATAGGTTAACTAGCTGTGCCCGCGGCTTCGCTCACGTGACAATGTAATTAAAATAGCCGTTCTTATAACTACACTAGCTTTTGCCCGCTGCTTCGCCCACGTGGAAGTCGGAAATTATACCACGGGAACGTACTACCGGGATAAAATCCAGGTTATAAACTATCTGTGTGAAAAATTTCATCCAAATCCATTCAGCCGTTTTTGCGTAATTGAGTAACAAACATCCAAATATACAAACTGTCACATTTATAATATTAGTAGGATAGTAGGATTAAGTCTTTCCATAATGTGAATACTACTAGGGCTTGGTTTTTCATTTGAGATCATCTTAGTTTATCAGGATACTTTCTCTTCAACTTGTACCTGACCTGGTACTTATTACTTAAGTCTTATAAGCATTATAAGTACCTGAAGTACCTATCTACGTACCTACGTAGTTGCACGTGATAAAATTCTTCAATGCAATAAATTAAGTCAGTAATCAGGTTATGCGATGCGTGGGAATGGCGGGGCCCTTGCATCGCAAACCTACGTGAAAGATATCCTGATCGATGCCGCACGGAAAAAAGTCCGTTACGAGCCGCTATGCCTTTTGTTGTCTTGCGTATACCGCGTTTCACCCGACTTGACACTTGAACCAGACGGGCAATTCCCGTAATTTAGAGAACGTTCTCATTCTAATCTCAACCTGTCAAAAATTGTATTGGGTTTGCAACAACTTAACGTTTTAAGTTGGGCTTCTGATTATCAAATAGTTTTAATGCAAGATATAATCTAATCTTCAGCTATTTAGTAACGAGTTTTTATTGCTGTCGTACCTATAAATGAAGCTATTCCCGGCTTGTTTTATAACTGCGTATCGTATCATGATGTCTTACGACATCATGATACGATACGCATATTGATTAAATGTTTTATAAAGTAAAATTTTTCTTGTAATCTTTCAGAAATTTTTACTGATTACTTTCAATATAAATAGTTCTAAAATAAATACAATATTTACTGTTTTTTTTTTGTCATAACCTTTAATTCCTTAATAAAAATTCCCAAAGACGTTAGAGCTCAAAAGATCAAGACTATTCCGATGCCCTATACGGCAAAGTAAAGTCAAAGAAGCTACCCTATTGTTGTATAATATTTATTCTTGCGTGGATCTCCCCGAAGTCTTTCAGCGAGGTCGTCGCTATTGTCGCAGGGTTCATGGGAACCAGCAAAAAATGGCCTTTACCTTTAGGGTACTACCGAATTCACTAAAGAAACTGAATAAGCACTTTTTCTACACGTTCGCGCATCCACGTGTTCCAAGATCAGGATGACGTATATTTTTGTATTAATAATCTGTGCATCTTATGCAAAGACCCTCGGGGCAAAACGTGAAGACTTGTACAAAAAATGTCTGTTTGTTTATTTAATTAACAGAGATGACATTCTTTAGTTCAGCAAATCCTTTTGCACGTGAGGACCTCTGTCATGCCCTGTCATACTTACGAAGTTACTATCTCAAAAACAAATTTTGCCTCATTCCAAATGTGTCTATAGTGTATCTTCAGTTACCTTGTATCTGTCATGTAAATAGTAGACATAGAACCAGACATCAGAAATTTCGTTACACAATCTTACTATTTTCGAGTGTTTGACTAAGATATCTCGTTACATGAACAATCTTGACACTCTGATATTTCGATTTAACTAAGACTTGAAGGCCACAGCATGTACAATGAAATATTTCTAAAAGCAAACATGAGAAAGCAAACTTGATGTTAAATATAATTTATGTCAATTGATCAAGATTCAAACTACAATAATTCCGAGGGGTTCAGAAAATTATAATTGTGTGTTTCTCCTTTACTTTCTTATAAACACTACCTATGTTTTCTGAAATCTTAAAAACTAAAAAATATATTCCGTTGAAGTCCTGAAGCACTAGGTAGTATTTCTATTAAAGTCTTCAAATTAATAAATAAATAAGTAAATAAATAAAAACACAAATAGTAGCAACAAAATGTCATTACCTACGTACCTAATTAGGCGATAAGTCTTAGGCACTTAGACCTTGGACCTTAGTCCAAGGTACTTCCTATTTGAATATTCTATAGTCGTTGGGAATATCATCCTCAAGGCCGCATAATAATGTCTGGCTTAGCCTCATGGTTGCAAGTTGCAACTCTTTTTAACCACAAAAAAATCTATGAACCGAATTAACGAAACGTAACAATATATCTTTTTGTGTTTCCGACATGGGGCCAGATTGTTTGAGATAGTAGACAGTGAAATTACGCCAGGTTCCCGCCAAAGTCCTGGCACTGACGCCATACGGCATGCGCGGGCGCACCACAACCATATGGCGATCAACAGAGATTCAACAAAAAATACAAATTAGCTCTCGCGAGGAAAAAGTTTGAGTCACGGTGGCATATGCTTTTGTTTGTACGTAATTAGTGTAATTCGATTGATGGTAAACAAACACATGCGTTTCAGATGGGTCTTATTTAAATAATTGGAACGAAGTTCCCTTTCGCGCGTTGCGAAAGGGGGCTAGACGGAAAGAATTAAGACCAAACGTTGTAACGACACTTTTTAATTTTTTATTATAACGCCATCTGTGAGCGACCACAGGTAATTAGTGGCATGCCTTTGTGAGGTTCATTCCATAACTTCGTTCCATCCGGGTGTCCCTTGACACCTCTCAGTTTTTTTTATTTTATTAATTTCGGTACATAAAGGTTGTGTAGTACATGAGGGGCTTACAAAGTATGCCCTATTAATTACATGGTACCATGAATTGTTGGGTGAATCGCTGCTCTCCTAGCTAGATCACTGAGTAATTTGTATTTAGGAGAGACAGTTTCGACTCTCAATTTGGATAATATCACAAAAATCATGTTTTTATGCTTTTGGCGCTTACAGTATCAAAAAACAAAAGATTTATTTTGGACTGCCTGCGTCTGTTACAAAGCTGAGGAGTTTATGCAAGCAAGATATCGTTATTTAGGAGGAAACGTGGTCACGTGGTCTTTGAAGTTCATTCCATATTAACGTATTCTGTCATTCAATTAATAATAAATTAGAAGAAAAAAAAGCACATTACGCCAAAAAACAAAACATAGGTACATGGCAGTGGTAGATATACGAGGTCATTATATCGTAAAAAATATTTGGAATAGTATCATTAAACAGGAAGAAAACAAAGAAAAATGAACGCCAACGACCATCGATCCTCTTAAAGTTGACTGGAATGGATTTTATGCAGAGATTGGATAATCCCAACCACGCCCGGTCTAAGCTTCGCAACTTCGGGTCACCATTTTATTTTGATGCCTTAGCATAAAACCCCAGTAGGTAACAATTTCCCAAACAGGAAATCCCAGAGACTTAGACTCCCAGAATATGTTACATAGAAGATAAAGATTTAACATATATAGTTAATCAATTACAAATATGTACTAACTGAATCAACTTTCTTACTATCACATATCTAATACCTATTCTTGATTAAATTTATATGTATGTATATAATATGAATCTCGGAAACGGCTCCAACGCTTTTCTCTCTATATTTCATCGTGCGTTTCGAGGAATAAAATTATAATATTTTTTAATTTGATTTTGTTAGCGCACCTGAATGGTGCGTTTCCAGTAATACTTTTGATGTGCTTCATTTGGTCAACTACGGAACCCTTCACGGTGCGAGGTCCACCACGCAGTAGGTCAGTTTTCTTATCAGTCTGAAAATCCATCAGTTTAGTTCATAAAGAGTTGAAGTCAACTATCTCTCGTCTTTAATAATCATTGCTGTGGATTGTATTTTTAATTATGTGGATTTTAACTATAAATAATATGTAAATAGAGAGAGTGATCTTCGAAATAAATAAATTAAGATAAGATTGAAATCTGTTTATCGTTAGTAAATGTTACAAAATCTAAAAATACACATATTCGTGTCATACCCAAATGGTTTATTCCATTTGCGTAAGTATAATATAATAATTTATGTGCTTCTTAAACACGAATTTCGATAAAATCTAGGAGATCTTAAAATAAGGATCGTTATCTCTAAACGGAGATTTAAAACACATTTCCTTTCTTAAATAATAATAATGATTGAAGTTTATGGCTTATTTATTTTGTATGTCGTTATGTTACGCTATGTTATGTATACTTAATGTTAGCTAAAACTGACCGATCAAAGCCTCAGAGTGTGAACAACACTAACAACATCCATTATAAATGTTTTATCATTTCAAACAAAATCTAATAGTGCCTGCACCTACCAGTAATAATGCTAAGCACCAGTGCGTATTTAAAACCATGTGCATTACGAAAGACCCAATTATGGTACTCAAAATAGAACAGGCTCAAACGAGTCATGTGTCTCTCTACGGAAGCATGCTATCCGGTGTAACATGTTACATAAACGTTTCTGGTACTTTTAATACCATATGGTAGATTACCATAACTCACATGGTGTTTATTATTCATAGTTTCGATAGAATATATTCGTTCATAGATTTCAATCGTTTAATTTTCTCGATTGCAACAATAACCTACGTAGAAAACGCTTACAACACTCGTACCTACTACGATGGTCGTAGGCGTTTTCTACGTTGGAAATTATTTAACTTGGGGCCCGGTATAATATATAAACGCATTTTTAAAAATAATGTTACACTTTAAAATGTTTAGCGTTAAAATTAATTAAATGAACTATAAAAATAATGGTTTCCATTATAAACATATAGCTTATTACTATGTGGTAGGATTGTGTAATTATCTAGTCGCAGGCAGATTGTATGATTCGTCATTTTGAACTGGGTGATATAAGGTTAAATTAGAACTGTTACCAACCGCTACGCTCGCTCGGCTCGCTCCGAGCGCCGAGCGGTGCCGCGGTAGAGGCGCGCGGCGGCCGGCGAGCGCTAGTTCCAAGTTGCTCGACATTTGTTGTCGCAGAAATTTGGTTCAAGTATAATAAAGTGATTAAATTATAGATGTATTATTATTTTAAAGTGCTAATATACAATTGTATAGCTGTTTTCATCAAAGTGCTATTAAATACATCCCTTTAACTTGTAACTTTTCATTTGCATGGGATTTTAATTTCAAAATATGTATAGGACGTTGATTGTCAATTCTTCTTCTCTATGAAATTATTTATTTTCCAATGAAAGAATCAAAAATGATATTATTCGGAAAAGAACTAGAGTTACCGACATAACTTACAGAGTAACCAAGCTGAAGTGGCACTGGGCTTACCATGTTTGTCGAAGGGCCGATGACCGGTCGAGCAGACGAGTCCTGGAGGGGAGACCATATCGGCAAGCGTTGTGTGGAACTCCCTCCAGCTAGATGGACCGACGACATTAAAAAGGTGGCTGGGACAGACTGGATGCGGAAGGCAGAAGACCCTAGAGGCATATGACCAGCAGTGGACTGCGTTAGGCTGAGTTAATAGAGGATCCAATTCCTGTTGAATACTTCTCTGTATTGAGCAGTTCAAATAGTCTACACTTTCAACTTCCTTGGCGTTTTAGCAGCACACTTATCTTTCAGTATCGCTATTGTACAGAGAGTTACTGCCTTCTGATCTTAGCAGCCTAGTTACGCCAAATTCAATTTGCAGACCCACTGTCTTACCGAAGTGACTGTGTTACTGCTAGTGTGTTAGTGAGTGTGTGTGACTGCTTATTGGGATGTTTAACTTGTGAATTGTGTTGGCTTTTTTTCAAAGCACTAATCGTGAAAGTGTCCGTAAGATTATTGCACGACTCATAATGCGAAGCATTAGAGTGTGCTCTACGATCGAAAAATATGTTTTGCCCCATTTCTGCAAATGTTTTTATTGTTACACTCCTGCTAGTACACAGAACCTATTTAATTTATATACCACTGTGTAGATGATTAAATGGAGATTAATACTGTACTTTTTAACAATTGATTTAATGCAGCAGAAATGGAAAAAGCATCAAAATAGTTGAAAAAAAAATCCTGTCCGTCAATTTATGATCCCTGAAAACATTGCAGCTTGCGATAAAATCAATTAATTGAGTTTTTTTTTTTTTTATAGATTCGTTTTAGCCATAGAAGGAACCCTATTGAAAATGGCTCTATTATTCAAAGTATTTTAATTATAATTAATAAAATACTAACTAAAATATAATATCTATAACTAAATATTTCCAACCTTTGACTTGACGTGCGTCCGCAAGTTGCCTAGCAACCGCCAAGTAAATATCTTTGTAAATAGTCTTTGACATTACGTAAGGATTGCGAGATTAGAAATTTACCCATATTGTTGGGTAAAAACGCAGTCAAAACATGCTTCATGAAAAGTGATAAATTGTTCATTTTTGTTAGAAACTATGTTTTGAATTTCTTTATCGTTTATGAATAAGTGTTATGAGGCGTGCACTTTTGGATTTCCAAACTATTCTTTATCTGATACCGCCTGAAAACCGCCATGAAGAAACAAAAAAGTCTATAATATTAAAGTGACAAGCACTTTTCCGTTGTATAATTACTACTAAATATTCAGTGTTAATGAACTAATTTGCATACATGTGACATTTATGCAAATATTATGTGAAAAAAAAAGAGTTCATGAAACTCATTTTTAATTCAGTTTTTTTTTTGCATTCAGTACTAAAACATTCGAAATTTAATTATTGTTGTCTTTTTAATATGTAATGTTTATCTGTATGTTTCAGACATTTCTTGAAGAACGTTTCATTCTTTGTGTATTTTGCCTTTGTGTATTCTGATCTAAAATTCTATCTTTTAACAGAATTCCGGTTAAAAGTGTATTGGAAAATGAAATTGCAGGCACATGAGACATGGCACCTTGCAAGTCGCATAAGAAAACCCCTTGGGGTTTACCCGAAGGAGTTTGCTCAAGTGACTTGCAACTTGCGACTTAACAGTATGTTAGTGGTCTATATTGTTTGTGGACTCGTTTGCCAACCTATAGGTTTAAATACTTTATCTTCAAAAATATAAAAGAGCCACTTACATGGAATTATAATGTAATAAACTTATTCTTCTGAGAGCAGGGTGGCCCAGTGGTAACGGCCCCGACTTACAAGTTGTAGATCGTGGGCTCGAACCCAAGCAGGCGCTTTACTTTGTGTAAATTATTTCATCACCACTGCTCTCAAAACGGTGAAAGAAATCATCGTGAGGAAACCGGCATGTCTTAGAACCAAAAATTCAAAGACAATATGTGACATCTACCAACGCACACTGGGCCCGCGTGGTAGATAACTGCCCACTCCCTCTCACAGAGAGGAGGCCTGTGTCCCAGCAGTGGGAACATTAATAGGCTGATTATGATTATGAAACTTATTCTAGGTCACCGATACAATACACTTCAAATTATTTTGTTTTTAAATTGTTTGGGTTACAAATTACACGTTGAACGGGTTTATTCCACGGCCGGTTTATTTTCAACTATGTAGTAGGCTAGTATAATAATTGTGAGTGAATGCTTTCAATTATATAATTTGATAGTTTTGATTTAAAACCGCAGAAACAGATTAAATTTTTTATATAAGTAAATTATTATAAAATGTATTCATTCCATAATAAACAGTTATACCATGATGACACTTCAGGTTATCACGGCAATATAAATTATTTCTACATTAAATAAATACCTTGAATGACAATGAAATTAATATAAATACTTCAATATTTAATTAATTCCATAAATAAATATTACGTCCATATAACTAATAAATTATTAAAATTCCGCCTCGGAATTGGTCATCCTCGTTGGTCTAGTGGTCGCAAGCGCTACTGCTGAGCGTGAGGTCCTGGGTTCGAATTCCGGGTCGGGCATAGTATTATCGGGTTTTTCCTTTTGTAATTTCTCAGTAGCAGCCTGGAGTCTGGATTTGTGCCCGGTTGATGGCTCACTCCTTATACTGGCGAAATGTGGGTGTACTATGAATACACCTCTGCCTAACCCTTCGAGGAATACAGGTGTGATGTTATGTTATGTTTTTATTTTAAAATTATTAATGGATGACATTTTCTGTTATTCTAAAAAATCATAAGTTTATTATTTAATTTAAATGTCATAATATGTTAATCTTATCTATCGAAACGATGTATCTAATAGACGGTGGATGATAGGTTACATAGTTATAGAGAGATATACGTCAAATGAATATCACAACTACGATTTAAAAAATAAACTAGCCTGCCTTTGATTTTGTTGATGCAGCGTAGCATCGACTACAGAAAATGCTACAAAGATTTAAAAGATATTTTTATTTTATTGCTGTAACTTTTGGATTTTTAGTTTTACCCAATCATAAATCAGCAAATAAAGGTCCTGTAATCCTCGATTGGTTAGGCAGAGGTGTATCTACCTATAGTACAGCCACAATCCGCCAGTTATGTTTAAGTCCCATGTAATAGGGGGCGAGCCTATTGCCATCAACCGGGCACAAATCCATCCAAACTCCGGGCTGTTACTGAGAAAATCCTGATGGAAAATCCCAATAACACTCTCATTCTGCCCGATCCAGGAATCGTACCCAGGATCTCATGCTGAGCAATAGCACAACGGCGCAGTCTGGTCTGAAATAATAATAAATAATATAAATGGTCAGTAAATTATTAGAATTAAATTATTTAAGTTAGAATTGTTTGAACCCCGCCGGAATCACGGCTAGTATAGCGCACATGTCTGTTACGCGAGTCGGGTGCATGTCAACCTTGCTTCCTATGCACACTGCGCGCACGCAGGTCACGTGTTCCAATAAATAATTCAACTAACGTAAGCACAATTCATGCACATTCATGTGTTCGTATTACATGGAAGGATATAATTAGGATAGTATTTTTTATTCGTGAATTTTTTGAAGGTTAGAAATGTTTGAAAAATTACTCTAGAAGTGATGAAGTTTATTTATAAACGTTGCTTAAAGTTAAGTGACGTTCAAACGTCATAAATGTATGGTAAAACAGTCGCTAATCATTACTTAACTTTAAGCAACATGAATAAATATATCCCCATATAATGCAAATAGACATTCCGTAGAAGCGTAGAAGAGTATCGAAAAAGAAACCCTGTGTAATCTACTTGAATAAAATATATAGTGGCATGTGCTTAGATATTACACTATCTATTACACAATATTGTCTCAATACATAGTAGATCACTGTCATACACAAGTAACTCTGTCATGATAACAGTTTTTTCAATGATAGACATTGCTTATTTCTAAAAAGCCCAACTAGTTAGAGTAACAATCACAATGTTCTCAGTTTATCTCTACCAATCCAATTTATTAGAAAAAGAGTTCAGAGGTCATATTAGCAAAAAGTGTTTATCTATCGTAACAAATGATGAACGTGCTTTTAGCAAATTATTCCATTATGGAATTTACCCATCAATACATATTTTGGCCCAAGCATAGAATATCCTGATAAGAAATTGAACTTAAAAAAGTAATGTACCTTAAAAAAGTATGTAGGCTGGAAAATAAACACAATAGAGGGAAGTAGATCAAATATTTATTTTATTAAAAATACACTTTCATATGTTACTTTATAAAGTAAAGTATGAATAATTATCGAAGAGTTACAATTAAGTCCAGCATTCATCATCAAAATATTTTTATATTTAACTCTGCGTTTTGTCTCTTAAATGTACCTAAACTGAAATAAAGAACTTAATAAGTAAATAATGAGATTTTTGCTCTCTGTGACTAACATCTAACTCACGATAGACAATTATTAGTATGGCAACATCGGTCGCAGCTATCTCTAATCGCGTGTCAACAAGTATGATTCATTGGATAACAAGATAAACTGCAGACAAGAGTAATAGTAAATAAATGCGATTCTGTGATGCATCGTCTGATAATATAGAACACATATACTATTCGGTTCAGTATACACATACGTACTTCGTGGACACACTAATGACATGTTGTTATTATAGACACTATTTTATCTTTCTTCAGAAATGCTTCTTAGTACAATTTCTATGATATCACCTCTGCCAATCTATTCCCTAGCATCAGGTAGCATTTCAAACTTACTTCGCCTTAAGTTTTCACGGAATAGATTGGCAGTTGTTATTCTTCATTTTCATCTCAGGAATATCATCATCCTGAACAGTGTAAAACTCCGAAAGAAAATTGCCATTCCACAAATCACACGCCAGTAAAAGGTGTCTAGGAGACGATCCTGTTGAGACACCTTGGCCTTTAAGATCTCATCAGGTTCATTAAGGAGGACATGTGGCATGTTATCCTAAAGGCACTAGTGAGAAAACACAGCGTCTAACAATATTATCTCCAATGTATATTTCTAAGACCAGTGAGATAATTGTATAACAAAAATTCAACAACATTTATTGCGTAATTATTTATTTGCGTCTAGCAAACGAATTTTGAAGTGAAAACTTCTTAAGCGGCGTTGTGCACTTTTTTTGGGATGGGTAAAAAATGTTAAACTCGCATCAGGATGTGACCGTAAGATCCGTTGCCTAGCAACCGACAAATTAAATATCAAAATAAATAGTCTTTGACATTACAAATTGTGTGCGTTTAAGTGTAAACTAACATAATCTTAAGCTCAATGTTACTAACAAAATAAACAAATAATAATAATTACGTAAAGATTGCGAGATAAGAAATTTTAACCATATTGATGGGTAAAAAAAAGCAGTCAAAACATACTTCATGAAAAGTGTTTAAATAAATTGTTTATTTTTGTTAGACTATATTTAGAAAATAAATAAATATACTACTACTAATGAATATTGTATTTAACCACATAAATTATAGTACTTTTATACTGATAAATATAGCAATTCGTGCGAAATTATTCCAAAATATTCAAAAATGCACAACGTTAATGTTCAAGTTTTCACTTCTGCCGGAACTCTTGTTTTTTGAACCTAGTTATAAAGCAACGGATTATGAATTTCCTTCGGATTATGATTCAAAGAACAGTGGAGGGTGCAGAACGTAGGCGACGAGGCGCTAGTGGCTAGGCATCACAGCCTGGCTCATCGGCGTATTGTTGCTTGCCTGTTCGTCTTCCACAGACTGTACTTCGAAGAGTGTGCGCATGAGCTCCACGACCTGATCCCACCATCTCCCTTTCACTACAGGACTATCAGATGTACTGCAAGGTACCATCCGCAAATGGGTGATACCTATCCCGACCAGTCGAACTCAGCGTTTCGTCTCGACATTTATAATGCGCACAGTCAAAGTGTGGAACTCTCTGCCAGCGTCTGTGTTCCTTTCCACATACTCGTATAACCCGCCACTCTTCAAAGCCAGAATAAACAGGCATCTTCTGGGCACACTCGTTCCATGGTAGACCTCAACCATCGCGCTTCCATCATCTGATGGAAGCGCGATGCATGTGGGCCACAACAAGTACTGGCCCATGTGCCAATAAAAAAAGAAAATAAAGTGTATTCCACAATATTGGGGTAGGTACTTGGTACTTTCTCTTCCATTATGGCATCACTGGCCAAGTCGAAGATATTTAATTAGAGAAAGATTAATTTGGAAAGATTCTTGTTACTATTTGATCTACGAAATGACACGTTAACACGACGATGTTTGCGTTTTGATAGCTTCGTTAAATATACGACACTTTTCCTTATTACAGAGATAAGTTTTACTGCAGTAGGCCAAAACCAAGTAGGTAAATAAATTTTATACGTACATTGTGCATAAAGGCTCACACGGGCAAGACGCGACAGAGCGACGCGACTCTAGTTGAACAATTTCTAATTGAAATTGTTCTACCAGAATCGCGAGACTGATGACTGTACTTTGGGGGTCGAGAGGAAACTAAAACTTGGCTGGAAAATAAAAATCCTTTCTCGACCCCCAAAGGTCGCGAATAAACTATAGTCAGGGGTCCAGTGGACACATTATTTATTGGGGGTCGAAGGGCCAAAAGTGGACTAAACGGTTGCAGCGTCGCGTACTCGCGTCGCGTCATCAAGTCTGTGCGAGCCTTAAACAATAATATAGGTTTTTTTTTTGGAAATACTGATAACGTATAGCATATATAGCTTGCACGTATCTTATACTTTACAGAATCGATAAATGGCTTACTATTATTTATAGCCATGCATTTAAATTGAATGACATTCCGACTGCTTGACTACCTCATATTATTATGACGTCTTTGATTTAAATAATAGTATCTATAATGAACGAATTTTACATTTATAACGTGTATCCTTCCTACCTAGGTAATTTGAGACGGGGCAAACTGATAGATAACACTTCAGAAATTATTCAGACTAAGTAAAAAGCAACATTCACAAGTTTGAAAGATTACGAAAGTGCAGATTTGAAAATGATTACATAAAGAAGGTATGCCAAAATAATAATTAATCTTATCCTTTACGTTTCCTTCAATGAATAGGCCTTCAACCTTTAGAACTACTGCAAAACATGAATGATCCTGGTTTAATATCAGTCTTAGTTTTTCTAACATTCAGCTTAGTTTCAATTTTAAATCCATGTTTAACACATCAATGTTCTATAGAACCCAATACCTCATTTTATGTAATGTGATTAACGCACTTACGCAACAAGACATACATATATGCAACACTTTAAAATTGATATCATATTATCTAAATCACCTAAATCCAGCCAAGGCCTTACTAGAACATAGTACTTGAACTGTTATCAGTGAATTTGATATAGTTTTAAACATGACTTTGAACGTCTCAGGGCCTGTTTCACCACCTACGATTAAGTTCCTATTAACTTACTTGGCAGATAATTTCATACAAATTCTGTTCTATTTTTGAATTTATTCGGTAAATAGTGGTTATTCGGACATCGTGAAATAAATTTTAAACCCTCAGCCTTTAAACATCAAAAACAAATGACTAAAAGTGAAAGAAACCTCCTAACCCTTTGTAACTGACTGCACAAACAGAGGGTAATATTTATGATTTCGCTTTCATTTTTATAGGCAATGACTCCTCCCACTTCGAAGGGTTCAATAAAATTCCAGTCAAGTTTTTTCTATCTATTCCACTTCTAATTGATAGCACGTGCATGGTTTCCGCTCAGCCACGTGTCCTATTGTAGATTATTAAAATATTCGTTCCGCTCGAATTCCATCGTGCCCTTTAATACCAATGATATGATATGCAAGTAGCACAGAACGGGAAAATAAACTATAGCACAGGAACCACTTGACATGAAAATAAAGGCAATTTTTGATGCACGCTTTATTATTTTAGAATTTGGGTAACGGTAGGGTTGCTCTTGTATTGGCTGCCTAATTGAATAAATCACTGAACAAAAACCTCACAAACTTATAGTTTTAATCTACATTTGAATGCGGAACCTTGAACCATCAATCGAATACAGATACGTCGTTACCGTCACCCGACGCACACGACGCACATGTTCATTAACAAGTTCCTCACACTTTACTTCATAACACTCAAGTGTACTATAAATAGATAAATCCAGTCTCCAGATGTTTTCCTGGTTGCTTTTTTGTCCCCGAACATGTCGCGTACCAACGTGGGAACTTGAATCTAGAAAAAATCTTCACAGATGTAGCGAATCTTGGTCTCATAGAACCACGTGTCAGACAGGAAGAATCGATAATTTATGTAGGAGACGCGTGCCACTTGTGCCACAGACTAAACGTAAATTAACGGACTGTGAAATTGACCTACTGTTTTTATTGGATGGTGCCGTTGGACACCCTCCTAAGCGTCTTAGGTTCATTTATACATATTCAGTTGTTCCGCTTTGTAGATAGAAAGTGATAATGTGTTTAATTAAACATGACGTTAATTGTGTTACTTGTGTAATCATCAGCCTAATATTTACTGTTTTATTTCAAGTTCGTTTTTAGTCGACCATGACGAGTTTATTTATTTTAGTTTTTCTTTACATTTTCTAAATGGTGTTTATAAATAGCGGTTCTGCTATTATTAATCTTGGAGAGCGAGATCAACATTGATATTAAGTAGAGGAAAATACCACTGAATGGATACGTATTGTGTTAGAATTTATCAGTTTTTTAGTTTACATAGCAGTTAAAACAAATCATAACACTATTTTGCCCAGAACAATGATAAAACTGTTCTAATTCAGAGATATAAATAAATATGCTTCAGTGTCAACTTTATAGTTTCTTTGACCCGCAATCGTGGTATCCCACACATTAAACCAAGAATTTAAATATTTTATCTTTATTTATTTTTTTACCTAGAGTCGGAAGTGTCAGGCACATTACAGACTCCCAGAAATAATTCTGAATGCATTGGTATCTTATGAGTAAAAAAAAAACAATTAAAGTGATTAATTTTCAAAACAGTACCTATCAAAATCGCTGAAATAAAATGTAAGGATAGTGACATAAATATGACTAAGTTTCCGTACATTATCTAACCTAAACATTCTACACATAAAAAGTGTCATTAAAGTAAAGTATTTTTACTGCATTTATCGATATTTGAGTTGTTAGCTAAGCACATAATGCCTATTCGAACGTCACAATGATATAAGCAATATTACGAGAGAAGTAATACCGTACTTATCATTTATTTGAAGAAAAATATTTTTACATAATATTGTTCGTATGATAGTCATTTATGACGAGAGATGAGACGCTTGAGTCAAACAAAATATCAAGTAAAGCTTTGAGTGTTTCCTCACTTGGGTAAAATCCTTAGTGTAGGGCCAGTATAGGCGTTGAAGCCGCAAAGACCCCGCGTAGGCTAGGCGCCGCCGAGACCCAACGTAGGCGCCGCCGCCCGCGTAGGCGCCGAGCGTAGAAGCATTGATGTTGTGGTTTTGTTGCTAAAAAACCTTAGCATGATCAGTGTTTAATGCGAAGGCACCCTTAGGTGTACTGTTGTCCTAAAGACCCACATTAAAGAATAACAAAGTCAAAACTTGACATTGAATATTTTTGCAAAAAAAGTCATTAAATTGCTACGAGGTGTGGGTGAGAACGAGTCTGATGACAATAACATCGTTTTTAGAATTTTTGTCCGTTTATCTGTTTGTTTAGACTAGATGTATGTTCCGGATTCGCGCAAAACGGCTGATCTATATGAAACTATACGGAATTTATAACCTGGATTAACACATAGATAGACACATATTTTTAACCCGGTTGTACGTGCCCGTGGGATTTGCTCCGACATGGACACGGGCGATGCCACGGGCAAAAGGTATAGTTTTGAATAAATTAAAACTAAACTTAGCCACGACGTCAAACCACTCAATAAAAACAAGGTTGCGAGGACAGATCGGTGATAACAATCATAAAATGTTATAATTAATGCCCTTGGCCACGGATTTAATATAAAACACCAATTTGACCATTTTTAATATCATAATAATTCTGAATGGAAAAAACCTTTTAGCTAACGATATAATTATTGTGAAATAGTTACTTATTCATGTCAATGAACCCTTTACATATTACATATATTATTTTATCATGTCTAATGAATTA
Source organism: Conistra vaccinii (assembly GCA_948150665.1). Classification (NCBI taxonomy): domain Eukaryota; kingdom Metazoa; phylum Arthropoda; class Insecta; order Lepidoptera; family Noctuidae; genus Conistra; species Conistra vaccinii. The sequence goes on from OX411324.1 coordinate 10,079,520, forward strand.
TATTAACTAGCATACTTCATCTTTTGTACCCGAAATTTCGGGCTTTTGCAATAATTATTATTTAGTCGAGAGTTTTAATTCGTAAGTTATGGCACCTCTTTAGGTCATGAGCTATCCAAATATCAGCCTAAAAATTGATTCGCTGTTACAATGTATAAAAATATAAATATATAAAGTTACTTAAAGTTACTTGTAGTTTTAAAGATTTAACAGTTTTGGTTCATATTCTATTTTATTTATATTTATTTATTCTACAGACGAGATCCAAAAGATGTTAGTAAACAATTTAACTTATTTGCTATGTTATTACTTAAATTCTACTACAGATGGGTGGTGTTAATAAGATGCCTCATTATGGGGCTTTCGTCAGGCCCATCAGCAATAACCTTCAGGAGGCTGTTGCTACTGTCCCGCAACCTTGTGAGAAGAGAAGCATTCTTTTTCCGCACTACAGCTGAGAAGCTATCTACTCTGGCTTAGCAAATATTGCTGAAGCACTGCAATAACGTGGCAGTCGCAACAGCATCAGTCTATAACATCAGTCTGACATCAATCTCGTGAAAATCTTTTTTTTTTATTAATTTGATTTAACTGAACTTAAATTCGTTCTGGGTTGGTTATGTAGCCTACGTAGCACGTTCCTTAACATTAGGAATGCTATAAAAAAAAAATATAGAAGATTAATGCTCATGACACACATAGACAATCATAAAAACTATTCGTAATTCTGTTTGATTGGTGCCTTCAGACTTGTTATTCAATAAACAATAATAAAAACAAGGTCATTTTAATAAAACTAATATTTAATATCGGTTTTCTATTTTGACTCTTATAGAATAAGTAGGTAGATACAACTTTAAACTTAAATTACATCACAAAAGGGATTCAACAATTAATACAGTCAAATTTCCATTCAACAACATCTTCTATTTAATAAATTATAGTTAAATTGTTTTATCTGATCTAATTTATGTACTATTTTATGTATTTACTGGACATATCTGCATTCAACATTAAAACTATGCCAATTTCAATCAAAAGGTACTAACATATCTATCTAGGTTAACTAAATCACATAAAGACTCATACATTTTGTTCCCTCTTTATAACACACCTCGAGTAATAATTTACAACAAAAATTGTATATTACATTGACATATTTAACAAAATACTTTGTTTTACGCAACTCCAATGATAAAAATAAATTCGGCTCCATTGATCGGTCATTCAAACTGATACCTTTAACCTTAGGACTTACGCAACCAAGTCGGAATGTCAACTAAGAGATCAGTTATCAATTCGTTAAAATAACAATCTGTTCAGTCATCTAATGATGTTCTAAACTTATTTACTAAATATCTACTTCTTTACTTTCTCTTTTCTTGCCGTACCTAAAGTGTTCTTCTATTTGCAGCAAAGTTTTGTTCTTTGTTTCAGGTAAACAGAAGAATAAGAATATCGTTCCGAGCAAAGTTGACAATCCGTAGAAGAGATAAGTTCCATGGTGACCTATACTAATAAACATGGCAGGTGCTGTCTTAACTACTGCGAAGAAGGCAACAGATGTCATCATAACACTGATACCTGAACATAAGCCCTTGGTTTCTACAGCGAATAGTTCTCCTACCATGTTCCACGGTAAAGGACATATCCCTAAATTAGATACAATTATATAGAATCCCATAAGTCCTAATGAAATAAATGGTGACATGTGACGGACGATACCAGAGCTGTAAAGATATAGGTACAAAGCTAACGCTATTAAAGATAAAGCTGTAAACACACCACTGAATATCGCCATAGGTCTTCTTCCAGATCTCCTGAGCATGATACAAGCAGCTCCGAGAGATACGCATCGCAACACATCTATACTTAACATAGCAGCGTAGGTGTAAGAACTAGTTGAACCGCTACCAATGAGTTCTTTCATCATATCTGTTGTGTACGCACAAATAACATTGACTCCAGAAAGTTGCGTTATAACGAAGAATGTCGTCATTATTCCCAATGGCTTATAAAATTCTGGCTTTTTTATATTTGCAGCTAAAGTTTGCATTTTACCCTGATTCCTTTCTTTGGATGAAAGATCTGCAATCATTTTATCCAGTTCTGTTTTCATTGCTACACTGTTTCCTCTGTACCATTTGTACGAGATTATACATTCGTCGATTCTGTTTCTAGATGCTAACCACGACGGTGACTCTGGAGCGTAGTAAAGTATCAGGCCACCAAACAACGGGAAAAAGCCACAAAGCAAGGAAGCCAAACTCCAGTGAAGGAAAGTACCGAATAAATGTGACATGAACACACCAACTGCGATCCCCAAAGACAGAGCGGCTAAGAATAATCCTCTGAAGGCTGGAGAACTAATTTCTCCCACGTACACTGGACCAAGAGGACCAAGCCACCCTTGACACAGACCTGTGATGAATCTTCCTATTAATATTAAATACATGAGGTCGTTTGAAAACCCGATGACTAGCCAACCAGCTACAAATGTGCCTGCCAGTAATAAGGTAGACAGTCTTCTTCCAAGTCTATCCATTAAGTAGCCCGCCATCAGGTTACCGAAGAACAGGGCCAAGGATGATATAGCGGCTGAAAAATAAAAGAAAAACATAATGAATTGGTGTCATTAACAAACTTTAGCAAAGGCTTGGTCACAGTGGAAGTACACACGTACCTACCCATGATACCAGTTCTACGGAGAAGGTATGTCTTCCTTTGGCATGTTTCAGTTGTGGTATTAAGATTGCGGAGATGCCTGATGTGGCACCAGCACCGAGAGTGAGCATGAACACTCCGAAAGAGATGATTGCCTGTAAACAAAATTCAAGTTAAAACATTGTTTTATAACATTTTTAACTTTTTCTTAAACAGCATAATTATTATTCTTGCTTAACCAATCCGGATTGTCAAATATAATCATTGTTTTTGTTTACAGCTAAGCAAAAGATTGCCTCATCTTAAATTATGTGAATAGCCTTGATTTATCCGGAAATAATAATGATGGCATATTGTGCAATAAGTTATGAAAATGGTATAATTGCTGTCGAAGATAAGTTCTGTTATAAAGTATCCTAAATATAATTTACATGTTTTTATAGCACTAATTGGGTACAATTGTAGACTGCAACTGATCGTTCATGGGCCTATGGGTAGGTATTCAAAATTACAGTTATCTACTTACTTTAATTTTGAATACCAATCGCGTGATGTTGTGTGCGCATATAGATTGTTTCTACAGAACCATGCGCAAAAGGTGCGCTTCTATGGTGCGCAGGGTGTCGAGCAACTCCAACAGTATCCTAAGCATGATTTAAAGTCGCCTAGACTGTTTTCGTGGGTCGCTGTTGTGCCATCTCACATGGGTTGCCGCAACGGTGATCCACTACTATTTGTTTGTTTTTGTGAAGTGTTAGTTAGTTGTTAGTTAGTTCTTACTAATATAGTTGTAAGTCTTACTATTCATTTTTGAGTCTTGATACTTGAATAAGGATAATTCTATCACCTTACAAAGTCAAACGATCTTTTATGCAGAAAATAAGGCCCACGAGACAATGAGCAAAACAAAATACATTGTAACAGCTGTTGTGAACTTTACGCACAATCTAGCACATGCACGTGTAACCTATCACTATCTAAAAGTAGGTAAACAATGTGTAATCATTATAATGATGTAGAACACAATTAACATTATTCTGATAGTCACACAGAAAGTGTGCTAGTGCATTTTTCCAAAAAACAGCTTCCAATTAAACAATATAATCATCAACCAGTTTCAAATTATGATTGAACGTTTTTGTCTCAGTTTCTTTCATATACTATGTAATTTGAAATAAGATATATGCTAGTTTACTACAAAAATCACCAAAAACACGTGTTCTATCAAACTTTTAACATAAATCCGTTCACACTTGACATTTTTAGGGAAATTTCTCACGTGCAATACGGGGATAAAAAGTGTCAGTAGACTTTAGATAGTACCTAGATAACACGGCTATAGTGCTTTAGATTACGAAATTATAGCAAGGAATTTACTATCGTGAATGTATCATGAGTTATTGCCATGGGTAATTTTTATGACCACTTCAAAAATGGATGAATGCATAAACTGGCTCATCTTATTAATAAAAATCTTAAATTGAGAAACTGACTGACTGACATATCAACGCAGAGCTGAAACTACTGGGACTAGGAACGTGAAATTTTGCACACAGCTTCCTTTTATAATCCACTAGCACTAATTAGAAGGGATTTTAAAATAAAGGAGAGATTTCGTTTGTATGAGAAATCTTATTCCTTGAGATAATAAACTTGGAACTTGGCACAAAAAGTACTAGGCTTGCATGAATTCAATATAGTATTTCAATCATTAGACGTTGTTGTGCAGAATTTCTGAGCAGTAACATAACAAAAAGTACTTTAAGCTTGCACGAATTTACGATAGTATTCAATCATTATGTTATGCTACTAATAGGATTTGGATGAGGCAGACAGATAGTTTATAACCTGGATTAAATGTTGGGGATGAAAATTTGTATTAAAGTTCCTTAAAAGTATTGAATGAAACTTATACTGAAACAGACTTTCTGTTTCTTTTTTTATTGCTGTTTTCTATTCGGTAATAAAAATTGTATTATGTTGATTATTTTCGCTAACTGCATCTCACCAGAAGGTAGGCCTACCGACCTACCGAAAAAGACTTTGTAAAATAATTCCTTGTTATTAGCTGACTTTAAAAGTTTCGACGACTAACAACAGACTTTTGTAACAAACTAGGCCTAACTACCAAAAATATATTAAGTACTAACTTTTGCCAGCGGCTTTGCCCGCGTATTATCCCTCGGGAACGTACTACCGGGATAAAAAGTATTCTCTGTCCTAACCTAGGTCATGGTCTTCCCATGTGCCAAATTTAATTCAAATCCGTTCAGCCGTTTTAGCGAGAAAGCATAACAATCAAATTCACTTTCACACTTAATAATATTCGTTAGGATTAGGATTAATAACCTAATCATATTTTTATTAGTAGCTACTAATATTCAACTATTAATTTCAGGGTTGTTATTTGAAACATAAGCAGGTTTTAGCCATATCTATATCATCATCATATCAGCCGAAAGACGTCCACTGCTGGACATAGGCCTCCCCCAAGCACCGCCACTTCGACCGATTCTGTGCTTCCCCCATCCATCCATATCTATATAATTATATATATATATATAAATCAATTGCCGTGCATTAGTCTCGCAAAAACTCGAAAATGGCTCGACCGATTTGAATAATATATTAATGCCAAATTGAATTTTGACAGGACAACGTCTGACGGGCCAGCTAGATAAAGTTAAAAATATTCTATATATACTTATATTATATATACATTCGGTGGTTATAAATTTCATAATATGCGAAAAATCTGCCTATATTATCCGCAATTTATATAAAAATATTGTTTAGAGAGAGAGAGAGAGAGCAGAGCAGTGGTGGCCCAGTGGTATCGTCCCCGACTTATGAGTTGTGGGTCGTGGGTTCGAACCCAAGCAGGCGCTTTACTTTGTGTAAATAATTTCATCAACACTGCTCTTAAAAACGGTGAACGAAAACATCGTGAGGAACCCGGCATGTCTTAGAACCAAAAATTCGAAGACATGTGACATCTACCAACCCGCACTGTGCCCGCGTGGTGGATTACGGCCCACTCCCTCTCACCGAGAGGAGGCCTGTGTCCCAGCAGTGGGAACATTAATAGGCTAATGATGATGATGATGATATAAAAATATTGTTTAATGCCGCAGACAAAGAATCGTTTTATTTAAGACTAGCTGTTGCCCGCGACTTCGTCTGTGATCCAGGATTAAAAGTAGCCTATGCCCTTTTCCAGGTAATGGTCAGGTCATGTTCCAAAATCCGTTCAGCCGTTAGCGTAACAAACAAACTCACTTTCGCATTTCTAATATTTGTTAGGATTAGTTAGGATATCAAACACAGACAGTTATAAACGTCTGTTTGCATAGTTTAATTGCAAACAGTGTGACTGAAATATAAAGCAAAGCAAATACTAGGCAAAGCCTTGATATTAAATAGATTTACAAAAAATATACACGAAACAGAATGTCTTGATCAATATACAAATATATTAACAATTATGACTAACACAAGAATTAATTGGAATCACAACACATGATTTTACTGCTTTTTATTTTTCTTTAATTTTATTTGTATCATACTCCCACAAAATAGGAAAAAATAATAATTACGAAACAAACAACTTCTGCATAAAAAAGTGAGCAACAAACTTTGACATTTGCATGTTAAGTGTAATAAAATAAAATAAATTGGTCAAAAGCTTGCCTACGCATTTGTCTTAGAGGTAGGCACAATGTATATATTATATGTGTTTTACAACAATTTGAGCAGATACGAAAGATTGGCAATAACTTAATAAGGAAATGTCACCTAAAGTCATGGTAGCACATTATTCAATTAAATGAAATCTTTAAACTAGAAAACCCTAATAAATTTTGTAGAAACAAAATGTATGTAAAAAAACAAGTTCAGTTTATAACATCATTCTAAAGACACCTTAATGAAACGCTCCAATAAACACATTATCAAGCAACAATGTAGGTAATTCTAATTCGCAGGTTAACGAAAATTATCATGAAATTGCTATAATTACAGTAAAGGAAGCTATTAACTGATAATATGCGTTGAGGAAATCAATGCACTACAAGATCCGGTCAATAATCTATACAATGTACGATGTAGGTGAGGGTTAACCAATTTAAGAAGTAATTATATAAAAATATGTATATCAAACCTGTGTCCACTGTTAACTTAACGTTACAAAGAAAAACTTATCCTACGTCACCTGTGTGCACATATTTTTTTTCAGAACTTCTTCGTTTAACACTTATTTAAATAGCTTTCTAACACACCTGTCTCCTAAACGGTGCTCGGTCGTCATCACTGAGGTATTCATCATTAGATTCACTAAATTCCTTTTCGTGGTCAGTTCCATTTTTATGAATTTTCTCTAATTCCGGCACTGTATCGTCACCCATCTCTGAATGTTTCCGAGTCACTGCATCACACATGATTCGAATCAACGACTTTATGAACCTCCGAACGCTTTAGAGATTGTATTTTATCTTATCACCCACTCAAGTTAACTGTCGCTCTGTCGTGTAATGACATTTGTATTTTAGTAACGAAACGTATAAATTGCACTTCCCGTAAATATTTGAATGGAAACGTGTTGTAAAACTGGTTTTTTGGTAAACATGAAGTTGTTGCATTGAACGAGAATGGGACGTCTTTCACTGCCAGATGAAGCGTCACAACTATCAAAATGTAGGTAATTGTATATTAAAACAAAACGGTATTTTTATGTGAAATATAAAGCTTTTAAAGATTTAAATTCTAGGAAAATACCAGCTTTAGAACACGTATTATCGATGCCACATATTTCGACAAACAACCTAATTATTAATTCATTTTACTCTGTGAATCAGGTTATCACGGAAGTTTTAGGTATTATAACGAATTGGTATATGTAGCTTCTTTATCATGCGGTACTTTACGAGATGAATGTGAAACCCAGTCCCGATACTGTCATACTCGTAATCCAGGGTTTAATCAAAAGCCTTATTACTAGTATTGATCAAACATTTTTAGTATTAATAACTAATTAGTAGCTATCAAATACACATACATTAATAAACAAAATACTTCACTACCTAATCCTTTTTTAACTATCTTTCTTTACTTACTAATATAATATTATAAAGAGGTAAAATTTGTTTGTTTGTAAGTTTGTATGTAGGGGGTAATCTCCGGAACTACCAGTCAGATTTGAAAAATTCTTTTTGCATTGGATAGCCTATTGGACTATATAACATCACGCTACAAACCGGAGCTGAGCAATAAGAAAGAAATCAGAAACAATGCTAAGCTAAAACGAAGTAAAAACGCGGGCGGGCGATGATGGGACGCCACGCGCTGGATCGGGGACCGGAATTTCACGCGAACGAAGTCGCGGGCAGAAGCTAGTTTATAATAAAATGGTCAAATATGCAAAACTTAACATCGAGTAGATAGGTTAACGTGGTCAGTTGCTACAGCTATCTTTCTCGTCGTATCTTTCAAATATGTATATTATTTAAAGTAGCTGTTACCCGCGACTTCGTCCATGTGGAATTCTATACATCAACTTTATTTATTTGTATAGCCGCCAGTGAAACTTCCGTCAAAATCAGTCCAGCCCTTTTCGGAGATTAGCCGGAGGAACAAACAGACAAAAAAATAAAAAAAAGTAAATTGTGTTTTGTTGTATGGATCGTACCTATAATACTTTCATTTTATGCATTTAGTAAAAAGCTGTTATTTTGATATTACAAACAGACACTTCAATTTTATGTTTGTAGTAGGTATAGACAACTACCTTGACAAACTAACTTGTCATTATCAAAATCCCAACACCACAATATTTTACGAAGTGCGTAGTATCTACTATGCGCCCTTCTAATCATATTTACACATTAATATATAATACAAATAATCCATTAGTGGACAAATACGATTACGGCTATGATGGTACTTTAAAATGTTACTTTAATTACAATGTATTATCTTCCTTATCTACTAGTCTGAATAAAATCATATTGACCGATACATCAGTGCAGGACCGGTGCTCAGGGACTTTGTAATTACTAAGGTACACGCTTGTAGAATGATCTGTATCATCAATATCAAATGGAGTTAGTTTGTTGACGAAGATATCGTTATGAAAAAAAAACATGCGGGCAGTCTTTTGTCTTTGGCGTTACATCTAACGAAAATGTCAGGAATTTATGTGGCTTGCTGTCAGTACAAGAACGCAAGCTGTAGCTCCATTAAAAAAAATCCAAAAGAATGAAACATAGTGCGCTGTCAACACGAAATTTATCATAGTGATGAGTTCCATGATTTTTGTTCTCCCAAAAAGTGCTCAACGAGCCTAAAGTAGTTTTTACTTCAAAAATATATAGTAAAAACAACCCATTTTTTTTTTTTAAACCTTCTGCCCTAGTATTTTCTCCTGTATCATGGGTGCGTTTACAAACATTAAAACTCACATAAACAAACAGCATAGGGGTTGTGGCTTTTTCTTTCCGCTAACCCATTTGGCTATGCTCTCATTCTATCGAACTCACTTCTGACTCAGCCTATCCGAACAATTATCACCCAGCCCACGGGACTCCACATGTCATAGGTCTCCAAAGCTACATTTCAATATCTGGAGTACTGGACCCCTAGATTGTTACTCAATTTCTTCACTATAGTTATAGTTCATTACCCCATTATACCTCATCCCATGTCATTTATTTATGATGGGGATAGGATAATGATAATCAAAAGCTTAGTTAGGGCTTTAAAATTAAACTTTAAAGCCCTAACTTAGCTTTTGAATATCTTTGTTTTTTTTTTCCAAAAAAGCTCTTCTAAAGACAGTTCGCTGATGGCGACTAATATTCGAGGTGGTCTAGATCTTCATAGCTTTTTAAAGGAGACCTATGTTGTGTGTGACCTACGTGGACGTTCTTGCGTTGAAATAAATAGGGAGGATTTGCTCGATCGTACGTGATGATCATGGAAACAGGCACCAAACTCCGAAGCACCTAGCTCAGGTAATTCCTCTGCCGATGCTATCATTGAGTTTCTAATCTTCAATACCAAAGGCCATGCGTGAGTTTGGTATTTTATTGTGTTACGGTGTTTTAGTTTTAGTAAAATGTTCGGTTAGCAAAATTGCGACTCTGTTCGACTTTCGATTAACGTAAGGAGTTTTTTATTTTGTTTTTTTTTTTGTGGTGTGTTGGGTGTGCTTGTTTTTTTAATGCATAGAAAAAAATAAGTGTAAAAATTTGTGTTTTTCCTTGTTCCCGTACGTGTGGCTTTGTTAAAAAAAAACATTCCTATTTTGGGGGAATGGTTTTAGTTTTTTAAATCTCACAGGTTCACAGAAAAGCCTTTAAAAGTTACAATCCTACTAATATTATATAATATGTGAAATTGTGTATGTTTGGATGTTTGTTACTCAATCACGCAAAAACGGCTGAACGGCTTTGGATGAACTGCACACAAATAGTTAATAACCTGGATTTACACATAGAATACTTGTTATCCCATTCCGACATCCACGCGGGTGAAGCCGCTGGGAAAAGCTAGTTGGAATATAAATGGAAAGGATGTAAGTCTTTATTTAAGGAACACTTTAAGTAGTGTCTTGTCTTATCTTAGTAATAATTGCTCTTATTTACGAAATGTATCTGTGTCATGTTTTCATAGTTTTGTTTTAAAATTAGGCATATTTATTATCTATAATATTTATGCCAATATTATTTTATCTTACTCTTAAAGCTTACTTAAATCAGTTGTGTTCAGATTTCCTCTCATTTATTTACTTCAATTTTGGCAGTAATTTCAGAAGTGCTTCTTTCATCATCTGATTCAATACTTTTCAGTTGCAAGGCATGACAAAATTGCATCCAGAAACATTTTCCTTTTAAATATGTACTGGAATAGCACGGCTAGTATTATTTAAAACTAAAACGAATTACGCCAGTAAACGCATTGAAGCAGATAAGAAATGTACTATTTCTTCATACTGTCGGGTTAAGAAGACAAAGTAATACAAATGTATTCAAAAAGATAACAAAATGCCTTTTACATTGTTCATAAGCCCACTTCTTTAATTTCGTAATGTGTTTGACGTCAAACGTATTGAAATTATATTATTTTACTTCTTTTTTTTTTACTTATTTGTACATTTCACTTTTATGTGATGGAATGATCAGCAGGACTACCATCTGCCTGAGGAGAAACTTCAGAATATTAAGTACCCACCTCCCTCCTAAGTCTTCGGGAGTGTGGCATTTGCACATGAGCTCCGAAATACTCTAGTAATTATTTTATAATAAATTCCAATTCACGTTATATAAGATCGTTACCGTTCGGTCGCCACAGGAATAAAAACTATAATTTTAATAACGCAGAGTGCCTAATACTTTAACCATAGCAAGAAGAAAGTTACAAAAATTGCCAGCAATATAGTTCTAGGCACAAAAGAGTTATTACAACAATATTAAAAATACGATGTCGTATTATTTTTAGCAACTGGTTGGAATAATCATCATCAGCCTATTAATGTTCCCACTGCTGGGACACAGGCCTCCTCTCTGTGAGAGGGAGTAGGCCGTATTCTACCACGCGGGCCCAGTGCGGGTTGGTAGATGTCACATGTCTTCGAATTTTTTGGTTCTAAGACATGCCGGTATCCTCACGATGTTTTCCTTCACCGTTTTGAGAGCAGTGGTGATGAAATTATTTACACAAAGTAAAGCGCCTGCTTGGGTGCGAACCCACGACCTACAACTCGTAAGTTGGGGCCGTTACCACTGGGCCACCACTGCTCTAAGGAATTCGAATAATACTGAAGGAAGGAGTTGGAATAATACTGAATATTATTTACTTGGACAAATAAGACTTTGTTTACATAAAGCACCGATAGATAATCTACTAATCTTTTGGCGATGATGTATGTGTAGTAGATTAGGTAGGCACATTTCTAGAAACTAATAAAATGCACTTTTAAGTAATAAGAAAATATGCAAAAGATTTGCCAGTGATTGGCAGATGGCCTCTGCGAAACTCCTGAGCTAAATTAAGTATCTATACATTTTCTTAAAGACAGGTCAAAACGCATACCAATGTATAATGGTTAATGTGAATAATGCATTTACAGGTTTTTTTCATATTCATAAGAGTAAGTACAATAGTTTTTTTTTTTTCAAAATAACTCCTGTACCTACCCTTCAAGCCATAAAATCCGTGAACGATCTTTAAAATCCGTATTGTGAGGTGGTTTTTAGCAGTAATAAGTAAGTGAGGTCTTGGCGTAAGGTACGTATTTATTTTCATCACTATCTTCATGGTGGCCATAAAATAATACACTGGGATACAAACGTATACGTGACCAGATTTACGATTTAAATCTGCTGGCTATACTAGTGTACCTATTCACCCCAGTACCTCCTATTCTTAAACATCAAGTGAGTGTAAAGTGTCTGCTACATGGTTGCCAACCGCGTCCCCGACAGAGGTGCTCTGGGTTGGCGACTAGCAAAGTTATTCAACGTTTGGTCGTAAACCATCATCTACACGGTTGTAAACCACCAAGATCACCTCTGTCGGGACGCGGCTGGCGACCGTGTAGCAGGCGTTTAAATGTCAATCAATCAATCTTCCTAGCCTTTTCCCAACTATCTTGGGGTCGGCTTCCAGTCTAACCGGATGCAGCTGAATACCAGTATTTTACCACATACCTCCACAACCCAGTACCTGGGTAATACGATACCCCTTGGTAAGACTGGTGTTTAAATGTATATAGCCGTTATTAGCATCATTAGCTGATTCAGCTGCTACCTACCTATAATAATGAGCCGAAAACCTTACTTCCAATGATTAGGCATGGCAAATCCATTTGGAACTAAGTACTTCTTATACCTTACCATAATATACCTATAATCAGTTCTTAGGCCGTTAAAATCCATCCTTCCAGTATCTTATGCCTATTGGCCTCGTGGTGCAAGCGCGACTGCTGAGCGTAGGGTCCGGGGTTGGATTCCCAGGTCGGGCAAAGTGTTATTTTTATTGGGTTTTTCCTTTAGGAATTTCTTAGTAACGGCCCGGAGCTTGGAAGTTGGTGGTGTGACACCCCCGTGCCTTGGAGAGCTCGTTAAAAGCCGTTGGTCTTGCGCCTGATCTCTTTCCGGTCGTGGCGGATTGCCGCCCCATCGCACTATGAGAGTGAGGGAAGAGAGAGTGCACCTGTGTCTGCGCACACACTTGTGCAATATAATATCTCTCTCCCCACAATTTTTTCGTCAGATTTGCCGATTTAAGTCGTTATGAGTTAGGCCGCACATAATCATGTGAAAATTAACCGGTCTGAAGATCACTTTAATTTTGGCCCTTTTTCGAAATCTGAAAGTGGAATCATGAACATGGTTCTCCTATCTGAAACTTTACAAATATATTTTCGGTGTCCTCTCCTCATGCCGCACCTACTCAGCTATCAACTTTTTGCCCTGAATATGCTCTGGGCTCCCATAACAAGAAGGAATAATTATGTTCCAATCATTCAGTCGTAATACCTACTTAGAATTTTACACACTGCACTCTGCAGTGTGTAAAATTGTAAGTCGAGTTGTAATCGCGATTTACATAGTTTTAAGAATCATTTTGAATAATGTAAAAAGTCAATAACCTTCAAGTATTTAATGCAGAATAATAATTGTTAGCAGTTTTATGAATACCTACTTACTTTGCACATAATAATATTGTTACGAAATAAGTAGATAATATGGATGGCGCATTAAAACTGCCGATCAATCTGCAGATTATTTAGTTCAAATTAGTATCTTCGTTAAAGAAAACGATAGCAAACACCACAGTGGTTATCGCATCATGGCATTTTTCATTCATTTCATCGTTTTTCTCTGAGTGAGTATTATGTTAATCCTGACTTTCCACTATAGCTTTACAACTACAAGGAAATATAGCAAATATTGTATGGCATAACAATATCGCTCAGCATACATTTTTTATGGAGATGTTCACACAACGCTATTACGCTATAAAGTATTGGCTTGCTGTACGCAATACAATTAATCGATTCTCAGAGCTGTTTCGTCCAGTTCTCCGGCTATTTTAAAATTTTTAAAATTTGTAATAAGCTGTAGACCAAATCCAAATCAACATCATCACTTGATGACATTTCCACACGAATGAGTACCAAATCAATTGTGTGTGCACTTTATGACGTATCAGGCGTCAAATAACTTGCTATACATAGTAGACCGGTTTACGATATAGCGTATAGTGTGAATATCCTGCTATATAGTTATAGCATATGACGCAATATGCTTTACTATACTTATAGCGAAATATAGCGTAGTCTGAACTGCCTTCAAGAGCGTTCATTCTAAAAGTTGGCAACGTCGCAAATAGCTGTCAAATATGTTCTGATTAATTTCGCAATTTTAGTATGAAATATCGCTCACTAATAAACTAGAATATTAATAATGAATTGCAATGATAAAAAAGGTGTAAAAAAGGCATTTAGAAAAGTTTCCAAAAACTTTTTTTTACATCTAAAACTATATATTCGGTGTTACGATACTAATGATTGCATTTCATAACCAATATTTTACTTCACTAGCTAGCCAATATTTCATATTTCCATACAATAATATTACCAAATTAATAAAAACAGCGATATATTTGACATCTAATTGCGACGTTGCCCTCTTTCAGAATGTACGCTTTTTGAATACATTTCACAAAATAAGGTCACTAATATTCACCAACACCGCCTTACCAACCGCTCACTTGGAGCTGGTGTATTTGGTGACGGCCTTGGTGCCCTCACTGACGGCGTGCTGGGCGAGTTCTGGCAGCAGGAGCCTGACGGACGTCTGCACCTCCCTGGACGTGATGGTTGATCTCCCTATCAACAGTATCAACGTCATTCAAGCGCCAAAAGATCCTTGCAGCTCTGTTATCCCCATTGAAACATAATTCTCTTTTCCAGCAATATGGCGTCTTTCGTCGACGAAACCAATCATGTGAACTATACGCGGGTTATATTCTACCTCCTACTGCTCATCACGTCAGTCCTATGGGTGATACATAGATGGCAACAGCAGTCCAGACTCTTCAAATTAGGCAACGTACTCCCGGGACCAGAACCTGTGCCATTCTTCGGAAACGCTCTTCTTGCTTTGGGGAAGAAACCAGACCGTAAGTAAACGATATTAAACTCAGTATTTTAAAAAAGGGCGTTTCGTGTGATTACATATCATAATCAGCCTATTATTGTTCCCACTGCTGGGACACAGGCCTCCTCTCTGGGAGAGGGTATGGGCCGTAATCTACCACGCGAGCCCAGTGCGGGTTGGTAGATGTCACATCTTTTCGAATTTATCGGTTCTAAAGACATGCCGGTTTCCTCATGATGTTTTCCTTCACCGTCTTTGATTGAGAGCAGTGGTGATGAAATTATTTACACAAAGTAAAGCGCCTGCTTGGGTTCGAACCCACGACCTACAACTCGTAAAGTCGGGGCCGTTACCACTGGGCCACCACTGCTCTCAATTCGTGTGATTAATTTTATTATCAAGAATTATTTTTCATTCACAAAGCTTAGTAGGTTACGTAACCTACTTATGTTGTAGATAGGTACTTTGGCATTGCTCATCAAATGTCGTCATCCTCATTATTAGGGACTACTCACACTTATTCAGCTCCATTCGCGTTTCGCTGAACGATTTTGGTCACACTTATACAGTTCTGCTCTATCCTACATATGTATATTACTACTTATGTAAATTAAGCGAAATAGCTTTCACAATTTAACTAAAAGACGGAAAGAAATAAACAAACATAGCTCCTCTTCAAAATTTTGATTTTTTAAAGAAGTCATTAATATTAACTTTCAATTAAATCCTATTGAATTTATTTACAAACTTAGCATCAGGGCCGTCTTTACCCGGGGGTGCAAGGGGTGCGTGGCACCCGAGCGCAAGGTCTTAGGGGGCGCAAGCCGATCGCCTTATAAATGGTATGTGTAGATAGATATCTACACATACCATTCTTAATCACAATTTAAAAAAATATTCATTATAAGTACCGATAAAAATATAGGCACCAATATTATTTACTTGCGTTGTGTAAGCTAATTTAGATCTATTTCTACAAAAATTTAATTTATATTCCAACAAACACACGCGGCAAATATAAGGGACCAAAAAAAGCACATTGTCTCAACTTAGAAGAAAAGTTCACATATGAAAATAGATTGGACAATCGGACATTGACAGGGATATTTCAGGCACAGATTTCAAAACAGACGATAAGATAAAAAAAAAAATTGCCAATTCAGAAAAATTTAATTAGATGTTTGAAAATGTAGGTACGTACCTAAGTACTTAATTTTATTGTAAAGTTGTCATCATCATTTCAGCCGAAAGATGTCCACTGCTGGACATAGGCCTCCCCGAACACCGCCCATTCGACCGGTTCTGTGCTTCTCGCATCCAGCGAATTCCTGCGCCCTTCACCAGGTCATCGGTCCACCTTGTGGGAAGCCTTCCGACGCTACGTCTTCCGGTACGCGGTCGCCACTCCAGAAGCTTTCGGACCCATCGGCCATCTGTTCCACGAGCAATTTTCCCTGCTCACTGCCATTTAAGTTTGCCAATTCTTTGGGCTATGTCGGTTATCTTGGTTCTCCTACGGATCTCTATTCATTTCTGATTCGATCACGTAGGGAAACTCCAAGCATAGCCCTTTCCATTGCCCTTTGTGTGACTTTCAGCCTTCTAATGAGGTTTGTGTTTGTGAGCGACTACGTTTCAGTGCCACTGGCAACACGCACTCGTCAAAAACTTTCGCCTTGAGACACTGTGCTATTTGAGACGAGAAGTTAGTACGCAGCTTCCCGAACGCTGCCCAACCGAGTCGGAGTCGACGATGGATCTCTTTCTCGAAGTTGGACCTACCTAGCTGGAGAGTCAGTCCTGGTAAACATAATCGTTCACAACTTCGAGTCTCTCAGTTCGTCTTTATGAGGGTGAGTGTTACATGGGCATCCGACATGATCTTCATTTTGTCCATGATCATTTTAAGACCCTCTCTTTCGGAAGCTCTACTGAGGTCCTCCATAGTCTCGGCCATGACATCATCGGGAAACCGATGGTGAGTGATATACTCGCCATTGATGTTGCTGCCAACCCCTTTCCAGTCCTCAACCTTAAAGACATCCTCCAGTGCAGCGGTGAACAGTTTCGAAAAGATAACGAGTCCCTGTCTCACCCCTCGCTGCAGAAAAATAAGTTTCGAGGTCTGATCCTGGAGTTGGACTGACATAGTAGCGTTTTCATACAAACAATTCAGCAGCTCGATGATACCGACGACCGATCGTTAATAAAATTTGTCACCGTTGGAGAAAATGCAGTACAGCCCAAGTCTGAATCGAATCAAAGTCTTTCTCGTAGTCATCCACAAACGCTAAGCAGAGAGTCAGTATGTATGTGGTCTACGGTGCTTAAGCCTTTACAGAATCCAGCTTGTTCGGGAGGCTGGAACTCGTCAAACCTGCGCGCGAAATGGTTCGTGATGACTCTTGAAAACAGCCTGCAGACATGGCTCATGAGTGAGCCATCTCACTTCTGCAGAGTATTACTATAAACAGGAACGAAAAAAAAAGTTTTTATTTTTTCGTTGACAAGGGGGCGCAGGCTGATTTTCGCACCCAGGCGCCCAATATGGTTAAGATGGCCCTGCTTAGCATAAATACTCACTGGTAACCATTTCTATTAAGGGTCCCCGAAACGATCAATTGCAATTGTCATTTTTTACGTGATTGATACACATTGATGCGCAAATTGATCGTCTACCGAATTCAATTGAAGTGCAATTGATAATATTACGTACTACGTTGCAATTTATCGTTTCGGTGACCCTTTACAGTTCATTTCAAAATCAACGAAATAAGTTTCTTACCCGATAAAATTTATTTCAGAATTGGTAAGCATCAGTCTGGAATATGCCGAGAAGTACGGCACAGTGATCAGAGGATGGCTTGGCTCCAAGCTGATCATATTCCTTCTGGATGCCGACGACATTGAGGTCATATTGAACAGCCAAGTGCACATCGACAAGGCTCCTGAATACAGGTTCTTTAAACCTTGGCTTGGAGAAGGACTTCTTATCAGCACAGGTACCTACTTAAGTTTATATTTGGATTCTTTTAGCGCGTCTTGAATCATATTCTGTGAATTATCAATGTGTGTATTTGTAACCAGTTACTTAGTCAGCAAGAAAAGTGTGTATTCGTTATTGCATTATTGTCTACTACATCTTGAAGATATTTGCGCCCCCCGGGTCTTATCTGCTAGCAGGTCTTTAGTTCTAGATCTAAGAAGAAAAATGACTTTTCAGCTGTCATCCAACGGTTACTGGCCTTTTAGCCTCGTATACGCGGGCGTAATAATATCGCGGCAGGATTTTATCGCGCACTGGATTTTCAACTCTCGGTGTTGAGCCGAGCATTGAGAATCCAACAGAGTGCATTCAAGCTCTTTAAAAAAAACACTGTGGGCGCTCTTCAACTCTCGGCGCTGAGTGAGAGAAAAAAAATCGCCCGTGCATACCTGGGGTTATAGGTAAACTCAGAGAAAACGACTCGATGAAAATTGGATGCTATTTGGCAGCATTAAATATTAGAATACGAGCCAAGACAAAGTTTATTTATTATACTTTACGCCACAAGGTAGGTACAAAGTCAGAATTAATTACATTATAGTTCATGATTAAAATTAAATATCACTGTGTACAGGTTCCAAATGGCGTTCTCACCGGAAAATGATAGCTCCAACTTTCCATATAAACATCCTAAAGTCATTCGTGGGAGTTTTCAACCAAAACAGCAAGAGTGTCGTTGAGAAAATGCGCTTAGAGACGGGTAAAACATTTGATGTCCACGACTACATGAGCACAGCGACTGTCGACATCTTGTTAGGTAAGACGATAAAATATTATAATATAAAATATGCATCTACGTATATATATAAGCTACTGAAACCAACATTGTAAATACATAAAAGCGTTCATCCAAAAAAATGGCAACGTGCAACGTCGCAAAATAGCTGTCAAATATTAAATTTAACTGTTTTGATTAATTTCGCCATAATACTGTTTGGAAATAAGAAATATGGCTAAATAGTGAACTAGATTACTAGAATATTAATTATTAATAGAGGAGCTCGTGACTAAGTAATAACAAGCCGCACGGGTCGATCAATCAGGTTAAGCTACGCTTGCCAGGGTTGGTCAGTGGATGGGTGACCATCTTTACATACCGAGCCTCCTCCGTGCCTCGGAAAGCACGTTAAGCCGTTGGTCCCGGCTGTCAATCGTGGATCTTTGACAGTCGTTACGAGTCGTCAGAAGCCCGAAAGTCTGACACCAGTCTTACCAAGGGGTATCGTACTACCCAGTTACTGGGTTGTGGAGGTCAGATAGGCAGTCGCTCCATGTAAAATACTGGTATTCAGCTGCATCCGGTTAGACTGGAAGCCGAAGCTATTTGTGACGTTGCCCAGTTTCTATAAGAACGCTCTTAAACCTTGTGTGGTTAGGAAACAATAACTTACCAACTTAATTAATCTCTTGCCCTCTTCCCAATTTATTTAGGGTTGGCGCAACATTTCTTCTTCCATGCTTGTCTTTTAGCCATCATCTCAATAGTCACCCCATTTCTAGCCACAACTTACTAACCCAAAAAGTAATCTTAAAATCTGTCATCCTAAATAGACCGATTGAAGATTAAAGTTAAATTCATACATGAGAAGTTGCATCTATTCTAATCAGCACCTACCTTTAGCACCATTATTGATCCGCCTTTAGAGGTATGAGGAACAAACAGGGTGTAAAGTTCACTCATCCTCATTAGAAAAGGGAGGATCCTACGGCCAGATGGGTGTTGTGTCTGGCGGGTAGGTAACTGTCCGTAAGTTGATTTCGGGAGTTTGTATATACCTATGTATAATTTTGTCGATTGCGCGGTAAACTCTAACTGCGCGATGCAGGATTTGTGTGACGTCATGTTTTTGATGCGTAGTTCGTATGTGGCGGTCTAACCGCTACACGCCATTTGTTAGTAAAAATTAAAAATAAAACAGGTCATGTTACTTTGTAGAAACTGCAATGGGAATAACAAGAAAAACTCAAGATGAATCTGGATTTGATTACGCTATGGCTGTTATGAAGTAAGTTCTCTCACCATCAACTGTTCAACAGTCTTCTAACATAACTTCATGCCTGTACCCCGAGGGATTAGGCAGAGGTTTACCTATAGTACACCCACATTTCGCCAGTTATGTTTTTTAAAGTCCCATATGGGGCGAGTCCATTACCCGAGAACATACCAAGACTCCGGCCCGCTACTGAGAAATTCTACAAGGACCTCATGCTCAGTAGCGCTTGCAAATACTAACCAATGAGGCAGTCTTCTATATCAGCCACTTTAAATTTTCTTTACCTATATAATTAATTTTCATTGTTTATCTAAATTTTTTCAGGATGTGTGACATTATCCACCAAAGGCACTACAAGTTTTGGTTAAGATTTGATGCCATTTTCCAATTCACTTCATTCTTCCATAAGCAGAAGAAACTTCTAAGTATAATCCATGGACTAACTAATAAGGTGCATACAATAATTTTCTGCTTGAATTCATCTCGCGTGCCTGAACATAATAAAATTTAACCTTATTATGTTAAATTGGATAAAATTAGTTTTTATTTACCTACGCAGATTTTTTATAACGTTCCTTCCACGCAATCTTCGTCTCTAGATTAACATTTTTTGTAAAATGTGTAATAAAAATCTTGCGATAATTATTATCAATGAATTATTATAATAATTAATGCGTATTAAATTACACCTTTAGACCTTACATTTAAACAATTTTTTTATATTAGAGCATATAAACCAGTCATTATTACTAAAATTTTCAGGTAATAAAGAGTAAAAAACAGACGTACTTTGAAAACAAAGCGAAAGGTTTCATTCCACCAACATTAGCAGCGCTGACAAGAAATACCGACGATGATAATGTTCTAGCTACTGACAACAAAACTCTTTCTGATACGGTGTTCAAAGGATACCGAGACGACTTGGATTTCAATGATGAAAATGATGTTGGTAAGTAGAAAATAAAACCTACCTATAAAATCCCTTCTAACTCGACCAGCAGGTAGGTAAAGGACACCACAGTCAATTAAATATGATTGAATAACACTTTGGAATCTAGAAAACGACATGGAGGAGGCCTGTGTGAAAACATAGTTGTTATTAGGTACAACAGTTGCAATCTTAGAAAACAGATAAGCTAATCTGTAATCCCGCTATCTAATAACGCAACACATTTTCGCAAACGATTCCGATTAATTTGTTTCATTTTGACAGTTCAACAACATTCATTGCGTTATTTACGTTGCAGAGCAGAATTTATTTTCGAATTTTTTCAAAACGATTCAGATTCTGATTGATTGTGTATTACGTAATTAGGGTCCTGGTCCCGGCATTTAATGTGGTAATATCTAATCTTGGTGTAGTAGTCTTGGAATGACGTACCTACCTAACAATATTTTGATTTTCCAAAGGTGAGAAGAAACGACTCGCTTTTTTGGATCTCATGATCTCTGAGTCTGCTCAAAGCGGGACCCATCAACTAACTGACCACGAAATTAAAGAAGAGGTGGATACTATTATGTTTGAGGTAAGTTTTAAATTATTCTGGTTTTACGTTATTTTAGAAACCCTCCAAATCCAACCCTACTGTTATTCACAGGGCACTTCCGCAAATAACTCGGAAGAGCTCGTGGCTAAGTAATAACAAGCTGCACGGGTCGATCCATCAGGTTAAGCTACGCTTGCCGGGGTTGGTCAGTGGATGGGTGACCATCTTCACATACCGAGACTCCTCCGTGCCTCGGAAAGCACGTTAACCCGTTGGTCTCGGCTGTCATTCGTGGATCTTTGACAGTTGTTACGAGTCGTCAGAAGCCCGAAAGTCTGACACTAGTCTTACCATGAGGTATCGTATTACCCAGTTACTGGGTTGTGGAGGTCAGATAGGCAGTAGCTCCATGTAAAATACTGGTATTCAGCTGCATCCGGTTAGACTGGAAGCTGACCCCAAGATAGTTGGGAAAAAAGACTAGGAAGATTGACTTCCGTAAATAACTATTTGGGAGGAATTGGAACCATGACAAGAAGTACCTACGGTTCCCCATTTTTTTTATTAAAGACTTTAGAATCTAAAGTCTGGCCCAAGTCAACATTCAAATACATTTATGTATGATCCTCATTTCCTCATTTCCTAATTTCTGAATTTTTGTCTTAAGTAGGTAATTGTTTTCACAGCAGATGTTAATGCTACTAAACTAACTGATTTAAATCCAATGCTTCAGGGTCACGACACCACTGCTGCTGGCTCCAGCTTCGTTCTATGTCTTCTGGGTGTCTACAAGGATATCCAAGCGAAGGTTTACAACGAGCTGTATGAGATATTCGGTGATTCTGACAGACCAGCCACTTTCGCCGACACTCTTGAAATGAAATACCTCGAGAGGGTCATCCTCGAATCATTGAGGTTATACCCACCTGTGCCTATGATCGCAAGAAAGCTGAACCGCGATGTTAAAATTGGTAGGTTTCGACTTTTTATCGATTTAACGAAAGGTCCTATACATTGCATTTTTGAGAATCTAGCCTTTCAATTTATACCTACTTTCTTGGTGATGCTTGGAGGAGGCCTATACCAATCCATGCAGTGGGCGTTTTATCGCTGATATAATAAATCATTCGTGTACAATTTGATAAAAAATAAACGTTTCAAATTCCGTAATATTTACCCAGAAACCGACACAGATACTGATGCTTTACTATATTTATGTCCAGCAACGAACAGCTACATCCTCCCTGCTGGCGCCACCGTTGTCATCGGAACCTACATGGTGCACCGCAGTCCCAAGTACTACAAGAACCCTGAGAGCTTCGACCCTGACAACTTCTTACCAGAAAATTCTTCAAACAGGCACTATTACAGCTACATTCCCTTTAGTGCTGGTCCCAGGAGCTGTGTCGGTTAGTTCTGATTCATGTTTTGATGTTCAACAACCTGAAACTTCCATTTCTTGTGTTTCAAGTGCCAATAAGCCTATTAACTTGTCTAGTATTAGGTAATATATTTACTGTTTCTGTTTCTCCTTGTCCTTTTTTACTCCGCATCTAATAATTTCATCATGCTCACCTTTGACTTGATTGGACTTTCAGAAATCAATCTCTACTTTGGTGCCTAATTAGTTTTCGGTTTGTAGGTATATCAATTACATTGAAATCACTTATATTTGAAATAAAATCTATCTTTACTTTTCTTTTTCAGGTCGCAAGTACGCCTTACTGAAGCTCAAGATTTTACTTTCCACTATTTTGAGGAACTACGAGTGTTCATCCACTGTGCCTGAGAAAGAATTCAAGCTGCTTGGTGACATTATATTGAAAAGATCAGACGGGTTTAGAATAACTATTGAGCCTAGGCAAAAAGTACCAATAAATGTAGCATAAATAATTCGATTTATGTACCTACTCTAATTTATTATTATAAGGGAAGAGAATAAACGCTTTCAAACAATGCTGAGATTGCATAAAATGTTTAGGACGTAGTGTTGGTTTATCATTGACACAGTGGCGTAGCTACCGGAGGGCTAGACGGGGCAGTTCCCCGGGGCCCCCAAGCTCAGGGGGCCCCTCGGACTTTGACTTACAAACTATAAATTGAACTAGTGAAAATTTCTCCCACATTCGGAATATAAATACTTAAACCAGATTCCAGGAACGCGACTTTAATAATGGCAACTTATTTATGTACGTCGACAGTGGCGTAACAATGCCATCTGAGGCCCGTAGCAAATTCATTGGATCCCAGTAAAAATCATCACGTTGTAATTTAATTTTAATAAATTACTGAAGTAGTTTTTTTTTTACTTGCCTTCGATATCCCACTCCTGGGCAAAGGCCTCCCTCCACTCCTTCCATTTTTTGCGTGCCCGTGCGTCCTCCTTCCAGTTTTGACGACGACCTAACCTAACCTATCCAGTTCGTCCCGCCATCTCCCACGTGGTCTACCGCGACCCCGCTTGACACCTCTCAGGACACCAGTTCTGTGCTATTTAGGCCCACACTTTGTCCGGTATGCGGCAGACAATGTCCTGCCCAGTTCCATTTAGTTAGGCAGCCTTTTGAGCCACGTCAGCCGTTATTTTTGTTTTGGAGCGCAATTAGGGCATGCTATTCGGATATCCGGATATCCGAATTATCCGGATATCCGTCGAAAATATTATCCGAATAATATTTGTTTTACTATCCGGATAAAACGGATAATACGGATAGTTAGTTTTGTTCCATTTTCCTTTTGATAATATAACATTTAAGGGGGATGCGCCAAGGTATCCCGCGATATTCAAATTTTGTTACGTTTTTTGCAATTTGCAGGTCAGTATCAGGTTGTATGTTGTTCTAAATATGATTCGCGGCCGTATCAAATGTTTATTTATAGATTTATAATCATAAAAGTCATCAATACAACTCTCTAAGTTCATGTAACTGTATTGAATGACTAATTTATGAAATCATGACATTTGACACTTTTGCTAACTTAAGGAGTTGTATTGCTAATTCTAATGATTATAATTCTGTAAAACCATATTTGTTACGGTCGCGATTCATATTTTAATCAACATACAACCTGACACTGAGCTGCAAATAGCAGAAGACGAAAGAAAATTTGAATTTCGCGGGCTACCTTAGCGCATCCCCCTTAACGTTGTGTTTTAATAAAATAGGTATTCGCAATCGTGACAATTCATGCTATATCTTCAAAAATCCATCTAATGACACAATTACTATGTAGATTCATCATAGAGAAAATTTTGAAGAGAAAATTTTTAAAGTGCTTTTGCACAGAGCTCGACTTGAGTTGACGACAGTGATGGTGATGACTTAGCACTCAGTGATTACAAGCAGTAGAAACTGAAATATCATTTACTTTAACAGAGAAAATAAGCAAAGAGATCGAAAGGACTCTGCAGGTTAACCATCAACAGTGAATGCTTTGACAAGCATGGCATTTACTTTAAAGGCATCGGCAAGAATGATGGCTTTGATTAGTAGTGTTGTTCTCTAGATTCATCTCGGTATTGTGTCTTGCTTGACGAGAGCTCACAGAACCAAAATAGAGTGCCTGCTAAATGAAACATAAAGAAAAGGTTAGGATTTGCTACACTTGAATAAGCTGTTTTGGTAACCAACCCAAAATCAGATTGATATGGGAAGTAGGAATGTGGAGCAGAGGCCTCATCATGATTCTCGGCATTCATGATTTGCATTAATTCGTTTCCTGCCTGGACCGTTAAAACCCAATCCGGAAAGTCCTCTTTACAAAATAAATACTTTGACATCTAGCAATGTCAGTGATGTGATTTTGTCTCATTTATTACCAAGCACTATTTTATAAGACTTCCAGTCTTCATCTAATGTGCTTTCAATTGTTCTAGCCATCTTAACAAAGATAGCATTTTACCAGCTCACGATCTATTATACCATTGGTAGATAACCCGTGGATTTCTTTTTTTTCTTTTCTTGTTCTGTCAATGACAGATCGGACAGATTTTGCTTTTAGTGCGAACTGATATACTTTAATATACGATTGTTGGAGAGTTTTTGTAATAAAAATGTCGATTGTAAACTAATATAAGTTTGATTTACCTCTTTTACAATGGTATCCAAAATATCCATATTATTCGAATATATTCGAATAGTTGTCTGGCAGTATCCGAAATATTCGAATAGTAAAATGGGCGGATAATTGCATGCCCTAAGCGCAATACCTATAGTGTTTCGAACACGATCCGTTTAACGCTTAGTATACTGCGCTTCTTTGCTCGTTGGAAAACTTTGAGTTTGGACTTCTGGATATTAGTCAAAGACCAAGTCTGTGCACCATAGATTAAGACGGGAAGAATACACGTGTCCATGAGCTTCTGTTTCAGTGTTATTAATATTTTGTGCATTTTAGTTAAATATCTAATACATTTAATTTCCAAAAGCATAGATTTTACATACCTAAGTATTTATAATTTCCCCTAATACCTTGCGTCGCTAGCCCGCCAGCGCTATGAAAGAAATACTTCCCGAAGGAACTCCCTGAGTGTCACGAGGTCGCCCGCACTGCCAAATTACCGCGACAAAAATGAAGCAACCAATGGATGCCTTTTAAAATTGATCCTTTTCGTATGAATGCGTTTAAAATCTAACTTTAATTGATTTTAACTAAATGTTGTTATTAATGTAAGGTTACTTCTGAGCTCGTGGCGTGGGCAGGGGGCCCGTAGCATTTTACCAGCCCTGCCACACTATAGTTACGTCACTGTACGTCGAAAAACGTCGAATTTGGAACACGACGAATACGGAACAAATAGTATAGTTGGGGCCCTAGTTTATTTTTTGCCCCAGGGCCTTTGGTTACCTAGCTATGCCACTGTTGACAAGATGGTTTATTTCAAAATGATCCGTAATTTTGTACACACCTTTAAAGAACTGTCGGATGGTTTTTAATTAAATTCCTTACCTTTTGTACTATCAGGTACCTACTTACTTTACTTATTACTTCACTTATTCCTTCTCTTTCTTTGTCCTTGATATTTCACCATAAGCCAAGGTCTATACAATTTTCGTTAGAGACTGAGCTAGCTCAATGCTAATAGTCATTTGGATGGAAATCTCCTAAAGGTGAGAGTAAACACTAGACTCTAGTGTGCTCTAGTGACTAGAGCATTTTGTTGAGCGTTGTTACGAATGGTAGGTACAATACATGCAAAAGCTCAATTATAAAAAGCATTTCGATGTAATGTACCTAATGTTCCTGCGAATGCTCGAAGCAGTCGAAGCTGCGTTCGACGTAATGGTCACGGCGCACAGTGGGTCGAAACTATGATTTTAGTGACTTAGGGCCCAACTTTGTTTTTTTTTACTTTTTTCTTTATGCGGATCGATAGAGCTCATTAACCTCAATAATAATTGCCCTAATGTCTTTTTCCTAAACTAAATACTTTGGGTAGATAAATGTGTTTTTTTTTTTTGTATGGAGCGGATCAAATCTGCTAAGTAGAGTGAGATCCCGCTTTGAAACTTTATTTTTCATATACCTTGTCTAGTCTACTATCATTTGATGCTATAAACATGTGCATAAAGTTGCAACTCTGCCAAATAAATGGATCGAAAAAAAATAAAAAATACATAGAATAAAAAGCTTAATTTTTTATTTTCGTAAGTTAGTTAAATGTGATATGGAATAGTAAGTAAAAGCACGTAATAATACACATAATTACTAACAACTAACAACAATACATTTAAAAGGTTCCTAATTACCTTAAAGTTACAAATAGGTATTATACATTATTTAAAAATGTGGATCAACTTTCAATTTGTCTGTTTAATGACTTTAATTAGTTTATAAAATGTTATATACATAATATAGGTAAACTGTCGGTAGAGGCAGCGGAAGCTCGCATTAAAGATTTCTGGAATAATAGAGAGAGTTATTCTAGAAAGGTAAGTAGAACGGCGACAAATGAGGATATTTTACACAATCTTCTTTTGTCTTCTGATCCAAAGATCACAAGTCTAAGGGTGCTGCTGCAGTCTGCTCCCACACAGCAGTTATATAACGTTATATAACATAGTTTTTAAACAGAACTGAACCTTAGTAGGTACTTTAAAAAACTATGTTAGAAAATGTTTGTTAACATTTTATAACAGCAGTGTGGGAGCACCATAAGACCTCGAATGGTGAAACAAAATAATACATAATGGTTCTCTCTTCGAAAGAACTTAAGAAAATAAAAAATTAAGCTATTCATTCTATGTATTTTTGATTTTTTTCGATCCATTTATTTGGCAGAGTTGCAAATTTATGCACATGTTTATAGTATCAAATGATAGTAGACTAGACAAGATATAAGAAAAATAAAGTTTCAAAGCGGGATCTCATGGTTAGCAGGAATTTAATTTAATTTGATCCGCTCTATACTTACAAAAAAAAATTAAAAAACATTTTTCTACCCAAAGTATTAAGTTTAGGAAAAAAGACATCAGGGCAATTATTATTGAGGTTAATGAGCTCTATCGATCCGCATAAAGAAAAAAGTAAAAAAACAAAGTTGGGCCCTAAGTCACTAAAATCATAGTTTCGACCCACTGTGCGGCGGCGGCGGCGCGCGGCGGCGAGTCACCATTTACCTGTAACATTTCTTTTTAGCTTGCTTTCATTGTAACGACCTGCGCTCGGCCCGCGCACCTCACTCTGCGGTTGTGCATTCTAAAAAGTTACACCAATAAAAAAGCATAGGTTAAAATACAAAGACACTATTTTACCATCGATTTCTAACCTCAAAGACGGGTATCATACTCATAGCTACAAAAACTTTCTCGCATTAATAAAAAAATATTACATACGATACGATAACCATCAGTAGCGGATCCTGGGGGGGGAGGGGGGCTAAGGGGCTCAAGCCCCCCCCAAAAGCATCTGAGTTCTTCTGTGACAAATCTTAAAGTGAACTTGACATTATTCTAATTAAACTTTTTAGCAAGCAACTCTACCTGAGGTACAATATACGAGGGGTGTTCAATAAATAGTGAGAATGCGATACATTCTCTTTGGAAAGAACAAAAATAAATACTGGCAGGCATAGCCCAGACATGATAATAAAAAAAGCAATTAATTCTCTTTTGTTTTTTAAAAGTAGAAGTCTGTTGTTTGCGTCGTTTCGGAACGTGTTCTTAAAAATGGATAAAATTGAAGTTCGCGCGGTAATAAAATATCTCTGCTTGAAAAATTTTACTACGGAGCAGGTAAATCAAGACTTGAGAGCAACATTAGGGGTTCATGCTCCTCCATATTCTACGGTTGCGCGTTGGTGTGCTGAGTTCAAGCGAGGAAGAACTTCCACTTCCACAAGAACACACACGACGACCCACGAACGGGACGCCCCATATCGGCAGTGACTGAACAAATGATTAAAAAAGTCTTGGCGGATCGTCGTGTTACTGTTCGTTTTATAGATGAAGAAGTAAAGATTTCGATAGGTAGCGTCCATAATATTATAAACGACCATTTGGTTATGAAAAAAGTGTCAGCGCGCTGGGTGCCCAGAATCAATGAGTATTGTATAACCTCATTGCCCAGAATGCTTTCTGACGCGCAGAAACAAACTCGACTGAGAATTTCACAAAGCTGTTTGGATTTATTACAACAAGATCCTGACCGATTTTTGCCTGCTCGATTCAGAACTATGGACGAAACATGGCTTCACCATTATGACCCGGAAACGAAACAACAGTCCATGACTTGGAAGCGACCGTCATCTCCAACTCCAAAGAAATTTAAGGCGATTCCATCCGCCGCAAAGATCATGGGCTCTCTTTTCTGGGACAGCCAAGGGGTGGTAATGATCGAATATCTTAATCATGGAGCCACTATTACGGGGACTATGTACGCAGGACAAGTAACAAAGTTGCGTGAGGAAATACGCAAGAAACGGCGTGGCAAACTCGCTACAGTTGTTTTGTTTCACCAAGATAACGCCCCTGCGCACAAGTCCAGACTTGCGATGGCTGCCATTCAAGAAGCTGGCTTCGAATTGATGGAACATCCTCCATATTCACCGGACCTTGCTCCTAGTGATTTCTACCTATTTCCGCGCTTAAAGGAACATCTCAGGGGCCAGAAATTCGAAGATGATGACGGAGTAGTCGCCGCCGTAAATGATTTTTTAAGGGATCAGGAAGAAGATTTTTTTAGAAAGGGAATTTTTAGATTAGAGAAAAGATATTCAAAGTGTATAAACCTGAAAGGTGACTACGTCGAAAAATAAAATAACATATATAAAATAATTGCGTCTTACTCATTCTCACTATTTATTGAACACCCCTCGTATTGTCATTATTCTTAACTTTTTCAAGTTTACAACCGGTACCGGTCGGTAGTCTACAAAGGAAGTCAATGACGAATTTGCGAAAAGTAATCCGTTGAGGCTTGTTAGTTACATATGTGTTAGGCTGCCTGTCCACTGGAGCGGAGAGGAGAGGAGCGGAGATTTGCCAATTAGATTCTATTGGTTAATATTGGCACAACTACGCTCCGCTCTGCATTTTTTTTTTATTTTTCGTTTTGTGTATGTCGCAGAGCATTCGGGGGTGCTAAAGCCAATAGTGAGGTCAAAATGTAAATCCAAGATGGCGGGTGCGAAAAAATTAAAGTTTTTCGTCATGGGTCTCGTATTCATAGCATTCGGGGTTGCTAAAGCCGATAGTGAGGTCAAAATGTAAATCCAAGATAGCGGCAGCAAAATCTTTCGAATTTTTCGTCATGGGTGTCGTTTTCTTAGTATTTGGGGATGATAAAGCCGATAGTGAGGTCAAAATGTAAATCTAAGATGTAAATCCAAGATGGCGGCAGCGAAAAATCGCCGCGATTTTATTACGTCCGTGCGAACGTCGGCTAAGAATGCAGGTTTCCTCACAATGTTTTCCTTCACCGTTTTGAGAGCATTGGTGATGAAAGTATTTACACAAAGTAAAGCGCCTGCTTGGGTTCGAACCCGCAACCTATTACGATAATACGTCAAGAAAATCTGAAGTATCTCCTTCTTTATCAGGTAGGTATATTTATAATATTAGAATAGCAACGTCCCGTGGTTTCACCCGCAGTCAGGGCCGAATTTAGGGGAGGGCAACCGGGGCTGCAGCCCCGGGGCCTCCACAAAAGAGGGGCCCCCACAAGACTTCGGAATAAAATATATTCAAATTCAGACTAGTAAACACTAGTAAACAACTTTTCCTTTGATATTTTTTTTCGCGTTTTAACTTTACCTACAGTACTTTGTACAAACATGACTATATTAAAAATATTAACAGAATCATCGATCTTCTATATTTGTTCACTCCAATTAGGCAATCAGTAAATTATCAAAATCTCAAATGGCAATTCATGGCGATCAATGATTTTTCGGCGAAAAAAGCTCGGCAGATAATTCTTATTTCCGATTATCCTTACATCCTTACATATTATAAAACAAAGTCGCCCGCCGCGTCTGTCTGTCTGTCTGTCTGAACGCGATAAACTCAAAAACTGCCGAACGGATTTTCAAACGGTTTCCACCATTGGACGGAGTGATTCATGTGGAAGGTTTTAGTGTATAATTCATTAAGGTTTTGTGTAAATTGGCTGAAATATGACGATTATTGTTGAAGTTGTCGGAAAAAATCATGCCGACTGGGAGCTTTACTGGCGTGCGCTGCGTAAGTCGTGAGAGATAAATCAAATTTATGTTCTAGAGTATTGTATATCTTAAAAATTGCAACAAAAAAGTCCGCGATGGCATATGTCTATCTTTTAAGGGTGACCCACAATAACCATTTTTATCTTTCAAAATTGTATAAAATTTTCATTGTTATTTCCGAAGCTATTTTTGACCGATATCTTATTAATCCTTATCCAATTAAATAGGTTATTTAAATTGGGCATTCAATTTCGATTAAAATATGCCTTTACATCACATCATTTAAATGAATAGTTTAAGAGATATCACAGTTTCAAAATTACGCGTAACAAAATAATTATGGGGGATCCCCCCGTTTTGCCTAAAGGATTTTGTCAAATTTTCATTATCCAAACAAATTTTAGCAACCTTTTTTTATACCAATGCAATATTTGGAATGATTTTAGTACGCACATTTTCATTTGGTCAAATTTTTACTTGGCAGAATATTACTAAGGATAATGTCATTAAGGCATTTGGTCTTTAATCAAATGATTTATTACAGCAAACTATCTTTAGACAATAAACATTTAGTCAATTGATTTGTTATGACAAAAAATATTAAGACAAAATTAAGATTTTTTGGTAATAATATAATTAAAAAATGCGCTTTTATTTTAATATAATCATTTGTATGCGATGTTATTTGCGTACTTCTTTGTAAGTTTATGTAAGGCTAAAAGCGTCTTGGTAATTTTTGTTTCCGACCAACTGTTTGTCGTAAAACAAATACACAGAAACGAATCGCTAAAAAAACCGACTCCACGTAGTCTTGTCTGCCCCACCCCTAGAGTGTAATTTAAACCCGCGTAGGCGCGGAGGGGCGAGGCGGCCCGCGAGCTGAGGAGCAGGTGGTTTGAAGGCCCGCCGCCGCGGCTGAGGCTGGCCGGCGAAGCCGGTCAGCAAGCCGAAGCTGCGGTGGTGAGCGTTAAAACCATCTGCGACGATAAGCTCGCGTGGAGCCGCCCAAACCCCGCAGCGCCGGAGCCGTGACAGAAACAATGCTTGCTGCATGTTGCATGCCTGCTTGCATGTTGCATGCCTGCTTGCATGTTGCATGCCTGCTTGCATGTTTATTTGCATGCTGATTGCCTGCTTGCATGCTGCATGCCTGCTTGCATGCTGCATGCATGCTTGCACGCTGCATGCCTGCTTGCATGCTGCATGCTTGAAGCAAGCAAATCATGATATTGACCTGTTACTGCTCCTGAGAATCGCGGATCTTGACTTTCAGAATGTTGACCTTGACATCTAGGTCAATAACATCAAGGTCAAGGACAATGCCCTTAAGGTGTCCCATGGTGTTTCCCCACCCTACTACACCCACATCGTTACGATTTTTTTTCGTAAATTGAAAATTAGCGAAATTAAGTATTTGGCTTATTTTATTTTGCGTAAAATATGTTATACCAACTGAAATATTTGACTAAATTAAAATTGGTAAAAGTACTAGTTGGTAAGCAAGTTATTGTTTAAACGTCCACTTGCCAAACATTAGGTTTGCGTTACAATTATTTGTGAAGTGTTTATTTGCTAAGTAATAATTTGGCAAATGAAATTATGCAGATAATTGTTTGGGAAGTGATAATTTGTCAATTTCTTTTAGATCAAACAAGGGAGACCCTAATTATGGTTGACCACGCGGGCGCTGTAGTAGCCTACCACTGCGTCCGCTGAAAGTTAGTCAATGATCTTTTCCTTGGCTATTAGGTATGTATTCCCGGTAGAACGTTCCCGTGGGATATTTTCCATCCACGCGGGCGAAGCCGCGGGTAAAAGCTAGTATTTATATAAATGTTTGTTAAATAATAAAAGAATCTATACTTGGTTTCACAATTTAATGGAAAAGTCGACTGAAAAAAATTTACCATTTTATTTGGAAAATTATTTGGGGCCAGGGGGCCTCCACTCGTTTGTTGCCTCGAGGCCTCCAGACCTCTAAATCCGGCCCTGCCCGCAGTAGTCTCGATCCCGTGGGAATATCGGGATAAACGGTATTCTGTCCTTCTCCAGGTCATGGTCTACCCATGTGCTAAATTTCATCCAAATTCGTTCAGCCGTTTAGCGTGAAAGGGAAACAAAACAAACAAACAAACTCACTTTCGTATTTATACTTGCTTTTTCCCGCAGCTTCGTTCGCATGGAAGTCGGAAATTATCGTATAATTTCTATAGGCAAATTTCCGACTTCCACTTCTTCACTTCCGCTTTGCCGACGCGGTGTTCCCGCTTTATGGTCGCGCAGGGATGCAGCGATGCGGAAGGTAGAGTCGTCGAACAAAGTGCCTAAGTTTGATGACGGTAGGTAGTGCATGAAGCACATGCAGTAATGATAGATCGATTCCAGTACGTGACATGGTCATTTTCGTACATTCTTACTTGAAAATGTAGTACCTCAGATTCCACAAGCTTTTATTTCTAAGAAAGTTAATTTCAGACGAGAATAACCAGAAATAATATGTCTGAAGAAGTCACCCAGAGAGTGCAGGGCTTCTACAAAATAAATGATCCTGGAGCCCAGGTTCGCACGGACGTGTTTTTATCGCAGCAATTTTTTTTCGTACACTTGATTTTCTAGTCTCGGTATTGAGTCGAGCATTGAGAATCCAACGTGCATCCAGCGCGGCAAGAAAACACACTGTTGGATATTCAACTCTCGGCGCTAAGCAGAGCGTCGAAAATCCAATACGCGAAAAAAAATCGTGGCGATAAAACACGTACGTGCGGGGCTTAGTCTAACCATGCTTCCTAACCGAAAGCACAGATAATATAATACAAAAGCGACTGTTGCGCGTATACACGATCGTCGCGCTCGTTTATAGTAAAAAGTACCTAATCAATAAAATAATTATAAGGATCAATACACTATGGTGGCACTTCACATCGCTATTCGTGTTCGGGTATTAGTCTTATTTGCCCAAATACGACGATGTGAAGTTACTCTATTTGCCTATATTCGGCTATTTTTCACGAATAAGACGACTACGCAAATACACGAACACTCGTATCCGCCGGTTGTCGGTTTTTGGTCACATATCAAAGGATTGCGAATATACCGAATAAGTTCGTTTACCGTCCACACATGGCTTGCTCAGTAGAGTGCGTGTTTTATGTACGCATAACATGTATTGGTAATTAACACACAACAAATAATAAGTCGCTGCTGCCGTCAAGACGTCCATCTATCTTTGCATTCAGATTAGCGAAAAGATAAAAATATTCTTAAATGTTCGGCTTATTCGCTGTTCATGACGATATGTGGACGGTGTGTTCGAGTTATTTGGACTTCTACACTATATGAGCGAATAAAACACAATAAAATACGCGAATACCGAATAGCGATGAGAAGTGCCGCCATTACATATAGGTACATTTAGATACTATTACACGTTGCTTTTCGTAGGCGTAAAAATACATTGTGTATATAAATATAATAATAAACATACATACTAACGTACCGCTAGAACTATAATCATTTTTTATCATTTGTAAGCTGTAACAGACGCCATCATACAGTGCCGACTGCCGTGCGCTGGTTTAGTTTAGATATAGCACAGAAATCTTTATGTATTGACATGTCGCCATGCAGCCGTGCGAAGAAAGGGCGGGTCGCTAGTATGGTACAGTCACGAGCACCAATATGTATCAACTTAACAAAATTCAAAAGCGATTTTCTCGTGGATTATTGACTGCAACTTTGAGATAACGTCTATTTCATATTAATATGGGTTCCAAAATACTATATTCGTATCAACATAAAATAACAATCAACACAGTAGGAGCAAATCACTTTTAGAAGTTGCTAAGTGTATACATATTGGTGCTTGTGACTGTACATATACATTAATAAAACAAAAGTATTAGCTAGTAATAGGTTTTATTCGATAAAATTGCCGTTATGTCTTATAGTAAGAAATGGTAGTAAAACAAATATACCTATACCTGTCCAATCTGAACAAAATAAATAAAGTTCTCTTTAACTTTAATTACCAGACAGAACCTGTTATTTTTACAATGCTATATAACTACTATAAAACTACATTGACGTAGTCATATTATTAAAAACCTATACAACCTAAAGCAATTATACAAAATATCTTTTCATAGTGTACTTATATTTAAAAATAGAAATATAATATCGTCACATTTTGTTCATTTATAAATTATAGGGCAGATTACAACAGTCGCGCCAAATTGTAATCACTTAAAAGTATAGGGGTAATTTAAAAAAAAAAATTGAATTTAATTATCGCTCCAGGAATGTGTTACTTCGAATTTGAACATCACAACAGACCGTAGATTAACTAAGCCAGATATATTGTCCTTAATTGCCCCAAAGAGATAACGTAGGGTGAGATCATTAAGACTGTGATAGGTGATACATTGTAATCACCGCAATTTATAATTGCGAATAGTTCTCCACCATTGGATTGTTTCTATAAAATGTATGATAAAAAATAATGTTGCAATAACTAATCGTGTAGCTGCTTATGAGCTGCGTTTAATATTTTCATCATTAAACCATTAAAAAAATGAAATGATATATCTACATATAAACAGCAGCAGGTAGCAGTTTGGAAGTCAGATCTTTTCATGTAGTCAAGCTGCATGCATGCCGATAACTGTAATTTAATCACTTAGAAAAGGGCCTAGAATTTTTTTATACAGTAGTCTTAAGGGGGAAGCGCCGAGTTAGCCCGCGGAATTCAAGTTTTCTTAGGTTTTTTGCAATTTGCAGGTCAGTGTCAGGTTGTATCTTGATTAAAATATGATTTGCGACCGAACAGACATGCCTTTAACGATTTATAATCATTAGAATCAGCAATAACCTTATAAACAAATAAATAAACTTATTTTTCTTTCTTTCTTTCAATACAACTACTTAAGGTGAGACAATTTGATATTTTTTCCATACAAATTTCGGGGCGGTTTTGCTCCACTGCTCACTGTTCTCACTGTTTGACATTGTACATTCAAAGTTTAAAATTTGAATTACGCGGGCTACCTTGGCGCATTCCCCTTAAACGGATTTCCAGCAAGTAACTGCAGACCATCTGTCAATGTATAGGCCTTTAAACAGTGCTATCACCAGTTTACTATGAATATAGTTTTGCTGCGCGTACACCGCAGGTCGAGCAAAAGAAACTAAAACTAAGTTAGCTTAAATCGCGGTGTGGTCAGAGCTTAGATATTGATAAACGCGGTCATATAGAACAAGGATCTTACATCTTCACATGAATACACACATTACGTTAAAGTTATTAGAAGTCGGTTTCCATTACCATTAAAAATTAAAGTTATGGACCTATTGTAGGTGTATTAGAGAATCGACATGAGAATAGACATGTTGTACATAAGCGACTACAAATATACAACCTTTAGTGAGTTTAGATGCCAACTAACGAGCAACTTTATATTCTGTTCATGTAACTTTTTTCTTTAATGAGTATAATATAAAATCATTTTCTTTAGTTATAAACCCTTGTAGATTAACAATACATACAAAATGAGTCTACGAACCTTTTACACTTAGCAGTTACAGTAATTAGGCCCTAAAATAAATGAATATCACAAAAAAGAAATTGTTTTTATTATTATTAACTTTCCATCAGCTCTTATTTTACGCCGGTAGCACATCTTCGCCGCGAAACTGTAGCAGCGAAACCGCAGTAGTTCAATTCAACAGGCTCGCGTCAAGTTCCGCTACGCGAAATTTGAGTAGAGGAACATGACTCGAGCCAGTTGAATTGAACTACCGCGGTTTCGCTGCTACGGTTTCGCGGCAGAGGTGTGCTACTGGAATTAATGTCTCGTCTAATCTGTCTAATCTAATCAACTGGTTTATAGAAGTCAATAGTATAACCTATGTTTTCATAATATGTCTGTGTTGACGTAAACTTCGTTCAAATATGTAGTACATTGAAATTACACCAGCAAGGTATACTTTACTGCAATGACGGCCTTAACGACCCAGTCTTGACAAAGTAATGTCAGCTGTACTTCTGCAACTAGTATACTATGTACTTACAATTTATTATAGTTTTATTGCGCATTATTTCTGTTTACGGTGTATAACATATTGTAGTAGTTATTGTAAACTTATAGCTTTTACGGAAATATTCCTTAGCTCTATGCACCTATCGTATGATCATATCACACTCAAAGTAAGAGGCGCATAACCCAGTCATATGGGAATACTAGCGATAACCTAAAACCAGTAAGTGTAGTGACTTATGCAAATAACGGGGTTACAATCTTTTAGTTTTACAATTTGCTACAGGTCAATCAGGGTAACCCTTAATTGATATGTTCGTAAGCTAAGGCCGCCTTCGGTTTATGAATATCTATTACAATCATTTACATGAGCACAGAAAATAAAATTATGTTTCACAGTAAATGTCAACAGATTCAGGAAAAGCAAGCGTTAAATGGCACCGGAGTATTTTCAATAAATACTAAGTAACAGCCAATGAATTCACAAAGATGTAAACAATATATTTTGTGGTTTGTTTAAAACTAGAAAACGATCCGCCAAGGTTTAAATTTGAAACATTATAATTAAATGCTAAAAATTATAATAAAATACAAAACAATTACATACATACAGCACGTTTTCACCTGTATAAAAATGAAATGAAAATATTGTCCTTACAAGATATTTACTAGAGGCTGCACAGGCGCGCGAGGTGTCGCCAACGTTAAATCATTTGTCGGGTCATTGCGTGTCGAAGCTTGCGCTCCCACGCCTCCGCCTCCGCCCACGAGTGTCGCACGTCTCGGAACAGCTGGAAACAGACAGACGTGACAGCTTGCGACTCGAGAAAATATCGCGATATTTATCTGCAGGTGCGCCTCACGCTTAACAATGGTCAACTTAAGGCGATCATCAATCAATCTGCATATCCTTTTCACAACTATGCTGAGGTCGACTTTTAGTCTGACCGGATGCAGCCGAATACTACTATTTTACATGGAGTGATTGCCTATCCTTTGAACGAACATGTCCTGTCATGCCGAATATATGCCCGTCGCGTATTCTATAGACAGGTTAACATAGAGGGAGCCCTTTACGACAACGGAACGATGTCAAGAGGGTGGACAGCACATTCTCAAACTTCCTAAAAACATTATAATTACCAATTGCTAAGCCTTATAGATTTGTCTCCTAGAATATTCATCAACATTCTCCTGCCTTTATTCTAACATGTATTTTTTTCCATACTTCTCTATTGCTCGTCGTCTTGGTAGTCACCCCCTTTCTAGCCATAACTTCTTTGGTCGTTTGTCTGCTAGGATATTATTACGTTAAAAATCTAAAGTGATGAACTAGAATTGAACAAATATAGAAACGCATTTTCTTCTGTAATAATAGTATTAATAAATTATAAGTCGTAACCAGTGATCGGATATTCGAATGCATATTTACCTAAAGTTGAGGTGTTGGCTATTATGGAAAGCACTTTTGTAAACAAAAAAATCGCGGGATACCGGGATCGACAAATTTTGAGTTCATATAATAGAATCGAATGTATATTTACGTGCAGGTGTTGGCTAATATGGAATGCTTTTTTGTATCGATCGCAAAAATATCGCGATTCCGGAATTGATTTGTTTAGTACTTTTTGATTATACAAATGCTAGCTAATGTTGTAAAGTAGTTTGCCAAATTGGCATACCGCATAGCCACAAACAATTTGGAGCCTTGAGTTTCGTTAAAAAATGTTTACAGTAGGTATATAAATTTTTATGTTAACACCGCAAAAGTAACCTTCCTAAGAGGGCTTATAAGTCGTTTCCATACCATGTATCTGATCCCGGAATGAAATCAAATCCGGGATTTATATAAAGAAAAAATAGTTATTTAAAGCCACTTCCATAATGTCTTAGCCAAAACGTAACTTTAGGTAAATATGCATCCGAATATCCGACCACTGGTCGTAACAGTACTAAAATAATGGCAACTCACCTGAGAAAGCCATACTTCGTCCGCCAACAACTCGTTCAGAATCACAGTAGTGTCTTTACTGGGGTTTTGCATCCTTTTCTCGGCGACTCGTTTACTGCACTCCGCGTACATTAGATACTTCTGATGGGATATCCTCGAATATAGCTGCACCCGACTACAACACGTCGCACATACGAGGAACTCCTGGAAACCCAACATAATGTGTTTATGTATAATGAAGGTTACTTAAAATTTGCATGCAGAAGAGGAAGCTTCAACGACTAACATTGATGGATGCAAAGGATCAATATATACAGGGTGGCAGGGACATCGACGCGAAAACTGTTACCGTAAATTCAGTACATGAATCTGAACCAAGCCGCGTTGAGAATTTTCGCCAGTTATTTAAAAAAAAATCTGCTGTTCCATACATCTTGACCGCGCCGGTATTGCACTTTTCTATGAAACAGCAGATTTTTTTTAAAATAACCGACGAAAAATTTCAGCGTATGGGGGTTCAGAACCATGTACTGAATCCATGGTAACAGTTTCCGCGTCGATGTCCCCGTCACCCTGTATACTCAGACTTGGTGATCTATCCTAACACACATGGACTGAATGAGATACATCAAACATTGAATTCGATACACCAGCCCTTTTTGTCTACTAAACTGGGGCGAGTTTAATCGTGGAACATTGAGAGACTGTTGGTGGGCGATAAGTGTAAGAACAGAGTGCACGCTCGGCTCGAGCGTCCGGCGGAGCGGGCGTGCGGCGTCTGTGTTAAACACATGCAAACACTCGCGAGTGTTCCGAGTGGCGGCCAAGCGGCGCGTCGAGGGAGCGTGCTTGTTTGTGGTGAGCGGGGCGTCGAGTGTCGCATCGCGTGCAAGTTCAAACCAGTGTGTTTGAAGCGGTGACGGAAGCGTGCGCGCTATTTCGTTCGAAGATAAGCGTGCACTAAGGCCACTAAGCAAACGCTCTTTCGCCGCTTGCACGCAACGCTGAACGCTTCACTGGACGCTTTTTCACTCAGGCCGTACACTAAGTTACTTAGCGCATACTTTAGTTTGTACAGTGCCTCGACTGGCAGTGTAGAGTTAAGTCTTTTATATTTTCCTCAGTTTTCATATTCTTTCCTTTATTAAGTCAGGACACCTAATACCTTTTAAAACTATGTCTCTGGGCAGACTATTACATAGAAAGTTATATTTAATTCCTGGATTACAAAGATCAAAATAGCATACACCTTTGAGGCTTGGACCAATGTCGAGTTGACACAACCTTTTTAATGGCCTGATCATTTTATGAAATACATAATTATCATAAAAAAAAATTAAATGTTAAGAATTTTTCAGTGTCACATTTTTAATTCGGTCTGTATAACCATGGATTTATTTATAAACATTCCTTAAAGTTAAGTGATGCTCAAACGTCAAAAATGTATGGTTAAACAGTAGCTAATCATTACTTAACTTTAAGCAAAGTTTATAAATAAACCCCTTAAGTGGATGGCTGCACGTCATTCTGCTGTATTGACATTACGATGCAATAATAATGCTGAGGTAGAGCTGTGGTGGCCCAGTGGTAACGGCCCCGACTTACGAGTTGTAGGTCGTGGGTTCGAACCCAAGCAGGCGCTTTACTTTGTATAAATAATTTCATCACCGCTGCTCTCAAAACGGTGAAAGAAAACATCGTGAGGAAACCGGCATGTCTTAGAACCAAAAAGTTCGAACGCATGTGACATCTACCAACACGCACTGGGCCCGCGTGGTAGATTACAGCCCACTCCCTCTCCCAGAGAGGAGGCCTGTGTCCCAGCAGTGGGAACATTAATAGGCTGATTATGACGAATAATGCTGAAGCACTAAAGGAAGCAAGTTCTATCGTGCAATGAGCAGACAGACGAGTATATTTTGAATGTGAGTGTACATACCTTCTCGTAGGCGAGGCGCGCGTCAGGCTGGACGGGCTCGAGCGTGGCGGGGTTGTAGGGCTGGCCGTACAGCAGCAGGCGCGCCACGGCGGCGCGCGCGCAGGCCCGGCACGCGCCCGCGCCGGCCGCCACGCTGAGGCCGGGCCACGTGCCCACGGCCGCGTCCAGCGCGCGCGCGCCGCCCGCGCCGCCGCCGCCCGACACGCGCGCGCGCATCGTCTCCGTCACCTCGTCCACCGTCTTCACGTTCGATAGAAAGTAATCGTCTGAAATGTGACGGTGCAGGTAGGCGTAGGGCTCACTCAGCGCGACGGCAGCGCGACCGAGGGGCCCTTGGCCGCGCTGCTGAAGCGCTGCTGTCGTGCGGCAAAATCTCACAATGGATTCCGACAACTTATGACGGTCGTCATGCACCGCCGAGCGGTCGCGCGACAGCAGCGCTGCAGGCGCGCTGCGGTTATTGTATGGAACGAAACTTTTATGCGACGATCGCGCTTCGGTCGAGCTGCGGTCGCGCTGCTGTCTCGCTGCAACAATTGCTTAAAATGAAAGCACCAATATCGGCACCGATCAACGCAACGCTGGGTAAATATTTATGTGGAGTATTTAATACAACAGCTGTATGTTAGTACGCTAAAATAACAAATTTTCACCTATTTTATTAGTTACGAGATAAGCAAACAGCATTTGTTACTATTTAATTTTTTGCATTTTTAATTTAAAATTAAATATAGTAACTTTAATATATATTATTTCAAGTTTATAGGTACTAAGTTTGTCTTGTATCTTAATAAACATAATCTTTTGATGAAGTCGTCTACAAAATACATAAAAACAGAGTCATAAAATACAACGATTACCTTGTTCCTGAAATATTTCCGTAAGAAAATTGGGATCTAATGCGTGTGATATTAATGTTTGAATGTAGACTTCAAAGTTTTCCTGGTACATTTGAGTCTCCAACATTCTTTTCTCAATAAAACTACAGTCATCGATTGGAAGTTCACTTCTAACTAACTCGACCATTGTCTCCAAATGCGTCTGTGACCTTACTTTAACTGGGACTTGTGTGTATAATTTTTTATTCTCTGGGTTCCATACAGTATACTGAAAAAAAAAAATGCTATGAAAGTCAGTTTCGAATAGTTGCAGATTCAGTAAACTAACATTGCAACAATTTGTAGACAGTGCCTTTATTTCGTAGCGGTAAGGGCGATTTTCGTATTTGAAGTGTTACCGG
This sequence comes from Conistra vaccinii, assembly GCA_948150665.1. Classification (NCBI taxonomy): domain Eukaryota; kingdom Metazoa; phylum Arthropoda; class Insecta; order Lepidoptera; family Noctuidae; genus Conistra; species Conistra vaccinii. Next base: position 10,121,698 of record OX411324.1, read on the forward strand.
TCTGGTTGACTGTTCTTTGTCATGATAATTTTGTTTGTAATAAGTTTTCCAGGTACATATTAGTAAAATACACATTTGATACTTACTGTAGAAATATTACGATATAAAACTTTTCCATTTTCTTCAAATGGTTCATATTTTTGCAGTAATGTCTTGCCATCAACTCTCCAAATTGCTGGCCACATTTCATTCAATTCCGATTTTAATGCTATAAATTCCCCAGACTGAAAATAAAGAGGAGAGGGTGTTAACTCGCGTATTTATTTCAAGTAAAACAATTAAAAAAAACATTCAAAACATTCCCCAACAGTTATTGGTAGCGTGGTCCGACGAACAGCTGATAAGGACTTTATTTTGCGGTCAGGACTTGAATAGGTAATTCATATGAAGCAAAACCGCATTTGTGTTGTCTTTTTTGACACAGCTCACACCTTAATTTTAAACTAATTACGCATGCGTTCGTTTGTACTTGTGCGAAAAGGGGCTCTTTCAGATTGCAACCTGCTGTGGAGTGGCGTATTAGTCAGATTTAAGAGTGCTTTACGACTTTTTGTACTCACTGTTCCATTCTTATTTTGTATGAAAATAAAAGTGAAAGTTTATTCATACCTGATAGGGCATTTCTTCTATCGGTCTCGCATTGTCTACTTGCCCGCTACTGGAAACTTGATGGTGCGATTTTATATTATGTTGCATATTTCTGTTCGCCTTATTGTCGTTTTCTGTTGTCCCATATAGGCCATAACCCATATTAGCCCCATGTGCTGCAACTAAAATATTGAAAATACAAATCAAGCTAGAAGCTTGATTAAAACTGGAATGGATTCTTAGTTAAAGCTGATATCTAAATAATAAATCAATCAAATATATAGAAAATTTAACACCCACCAATATGTTCACAGGAATAATAGTTCTGAAAATCTTACATATACAAGGGACGAATAGAGCTTCACTACAGAAGTGAATTGGTATAATATTTAGGTACAGACGCCAGCACATCAAGTTACTACAATCTGTCAAATGTCTTTAATAGATTTTCAACTTTATAGCTAAAGAATAAGGTTCAACGTTGATTGGGAAAATTTGACAGATTGGAGTAGGTTGATGAGCTGGCGTCTGTACCTACAGATAGTGCCATCTACGAAGACGCGCCCCACTCCACTATTACTGTACTTTATACGGAGATGAGTAGGGCGCTTCTTCGTGAATGACACTATCTATACTAGTTTAAAACTAGTATTCAGAATGGTAAAAATTTATCAAATTATTTTATAAACATTTTCAGAATTCATCCCTTGATAAATGAAGAGGTTTCAGTTCTTGCTCCAAGTATGTGTAAACAAGTGTTTAGTGTATCGAAAATTTAAGAAAGGCACACTTCAATATTTTGTGGCCATGTTTTAATTTCATGATTATTCTTCCTTTAAAATCAAATTAATGCGTATCTATAAAGTCAATAATGCTTATATGACTTGTTAAAATACATAATTATGAGATAAAGGTAGGATAGGTACAGGAAAAGGATAGCCAATTGATGAATGGATTCATCATTGTGATAACATGTACACATGTTACAGTACTTGTTCTACATTTAAAAATACTCAGTAGATTTTAAAAAAGCTACTAATTTCTCATATGGTTCAGTAGCTACATCATTCTCATTTTAGTTGTACTGTACATGTTATCCCTATTTTGGCGAAGTGAGGGGTGCTACCAGGAATAATTATAAATTAAAATTATTTAACACATTATCGGTAATATACTCATGTTTATTTTATGTCTTCTCCTATTATACAAAATTATTTACATAAAATATTGAGAGTTGTGCATAAACAAATAACAATTAAATAGAAATACAAAAAACTTATGTTCAGGGCATGGCCTTCTAATACATTATCTCGTACTTACTTATAGCTGTCAATGTATTATGCAATTAATTTCCCTTATAATATAAAATCACTTTCAGCTATATAGAATATGCATACACTATTGTAAGTACTAACTAATCTCAAATACTGTAAAATACAATACATTATTTATATGTACAACAGACACCCACTGGTATGAATTCCATAAAAAAATATACCATAATTTTGGAATTATTAATGGTAGCACCCCTTCAATAGCGAGTATGACAAGAGTCACAAATTCTACAATTTACAATAAAATGGCACTAATAATGTGTCATTCATTAACAACAATTTAGGTGAAATCTTGTTACAGACTAACCCTAAAAATATCGACGTTTACTAGGATAGGTACATCACATTTCTTTTACAGAAAATATTTACAAATATGTAATCATAGATTTCATCTAATAAAAATTTACATTATCACAGTTAAAATGTAACAAGTTTTCACGATATCCTGCTCAAAAGGCAGTTAGCTTGCTCCTGTCATACAAGCTTCAGGGCTAGCTCTTCACCATCGCGCTCTACTTCTTAAATGGAAATCTAATAAATTGAACGCACCTTCGTCGGGCTGGTGTTGATAATAGTATTGTTGCTGTGGCGCTGCCTGCAGCGGTGTCACGGGCGGCGGCGCAGGAGGTCGTGGCTTCTTAGGCGCGGCCGGCTGGGGCGCCACTACCGCCGATGGCGTCGGCTTATTCATACTTGTTCGACCCTTGTTCTTTCCTTTGTCATTTAGAGGTGTACTAGGCACATTGAGCACCGGCTTGTTAAGCCTTCTCGCTTCCTCTTCTGCGTCATATGTCGCTTCCTCGCTGCCGTCATATTTACGTTTTCTATCCTTATTCAAATTGTAATAACGGGGATCGTCCAACTCTTTCGTTTGAGAGGTAAGAAGACTCGACGATGCGCCGTGTATTTGATTAGCACCCAACAAGCCTGTGGCACTCATACTCGCTGAGGAGCTCATGACTGGATTACTCAGTGACATACCTGCGTTTATCACGTTTGTCGACGCCATGGCCCCATTGGCACTTTGCTGTGTGACATTCGTATCACATTTATTGTGATCATTTGGTGTATAAGGCTTATTATTTGTTGTATTATTAGTATTCGTTCTCGACCACGTGGATTTTCTGGCGCCTCTGCCGGCCGGCGGAGGAGAAGTGTCGCGCTCTCCTTGTAAAAATTTCAAGTAAGAAGCCATGAATCCTGAACCGGGGCCCGTGACAGGAACATTAAATTTTTTATCCATAATTTTTGAAGTAGCGTCTTGTGAAGTGCTGTTAATGTTCTGCTGCTGTGAAGAGGGTGCTACCGACGATGCAGTATTTGCCCGTTGTTCTGCAAGGAAACCAAGTTCTTCCTCTATATTAGGTACTACCACCTTGGGCTGTTCCTCTTCACGTGTTTCAGGCGTCGAAAAAGATGACGAGGAAGCCGAAGGTGGAGTTTCACTAAATGACGACAGTGGTGTTAACTCCACAGAAGATTGGAAATCAGGATGAGGACCTAGGTGGAAGGGCGGAAAGTAAGTTAAGGCATGCCCATGAGGCATAAGTGCCTGATGTTGATTAGCAAAATTGGTTGCATGTAAAGGGGCCTGAGAACCGAATGCTGAAGTACCAGGGAACATTTTTGGTGGAGGAGGTGGAAGGTTCCACCTTTCAAAATCAAAATAGCTGCCATTTTGCTGCTGATTACTAGCTGAACTATGTGCTGGTGGCGGAATTCTATTCGCCAAATAATCAGCCATCACAACATTTGACAATTCATTCATATTTGTATGGGGAACCGGTTTTTCAATACTCTTTCTTCTAGAAGGTATTTTGTTAGGAGCTGTTGGAACTGGAACTGGAACTGTTACTGGTGGTTGGCTTTTGCTAGATTTGACTTCTTGTAATTGACAACTTTGTTGCAAACTTTGCAAATTTTTTACTATACTCATGGGATCACCCCGGCAACTAGACAGATCTTGTAAAGCTACATTATTACCATCAAAATAGTTTTGTTTATCTGGTAAACTTTGCACCCTACTGGAAGACTGACTCTGAGGAACGGATTCTTCATTATGAGTATTACTTTCTGCTATACCATTATTGTAACTATTACTACTGCTATTACTAGAATACTTTCGAGAACCTTGTCTATCACCTTCCCAACAAGTTTGACCAGAAGGCTGTGTTTGACTTCGCTCATATCTGCTTTCATTATAAGTTTTGTTTTGTTCAAGCCCTAAAGCCCTAGTTATAACAGAAGGGTAAGCTACTTGACTGTTTTGAGATGGTGATCGTGACACTGATGCATCTAAAGGAGACCGAGGTGCAGTATTATTAACTTTATTGTAATGATCACTGTGTGGTTGGGGAGAATTGATAGAGTTCATAGGACTATGGTACATTGGATAGGCAGGACTTGACCCATGATCCAGAGGAGAAGTTTGTGGGGCTGCTTGGGAGGGACTCTGTCGCCTTGGCACGACTACACCACAATCTGGGCCATTTTGAGAACTGCTACTGGAGTACCCCGTATCTGTACTGGAACTACTTTTGGCTCTGACATGATAATCAGATTCAATGTTGTTTCCACTTTGATAATGCCTAAAACTAGAGTTTTGTGCAGTAGAATATTGTGAACTATTGATCCTATTTGTCTTAGATGAAGTTCCAGTACTGCTACTATAATTCAATCTACCAGGGGCATCCATTATGGAATAACTTATTGGGGATGATTGTGGCTGAACTTTGTCATTAGAATCACAACTTTTTCTTTGTTCGGTACTTAATTCTGGATATATTTTACTTTGAGCTTTTGTCTGTACTTGTGGCGCTTTTACTGTAGGAGATACAAAATTACTTATGCTATTTGTGATTTGTCTTGAAGGCTTTTCACTACTTGTATTTTTACGAGACTGGGAATTGTAAATGGAAGCTGATGGCCTAGAGGTAGTACTGGAAGGTGACTGGTAATCTTTACTGGGTGGAGTTGAGGAAGAGGTGACCGGTGGAGTTGACACTATACACGATTGCTGGGAATGAGTTGCAGTTGAACTTGCAGAACTTGAATAGGACTTACTTCCTGCATAATCCTGCTGCGATGAGAGTTGACCACTCTTTGCACTGCTTGTACTATACGAATTATCAGTCTGATTTCCAAAAGATGACGGAGATTGAAAAAACGTTGATGATGATGTTGATGTTGCTGGTTGCTTCGATGCTGTCGCCGGTGAACCAGATCTGTTAGATTGTTTACCAGCACTTGCAATTTGAGAGTTCAAATGATTATTTAGAGTTTGTGCTGCAGCAAAATGTGCATTAAAGTTCTCATATGTTGCTGATGCTTTTGTTGTAGCTGGACTTGGAGAAGAGGGCACAACACTTTCATGGGGTAAAATTCCGAATGGGCTCGGCAGTTGGTTATTTCCTTGCCAATTTAATCCGGTAGCGCTGCCTGGGGTTGATGATTGGTCAAAGAATGATGTTCCTTGTGCTGCCAATGTTTGATGTGAATAATTTTCTCTTAAGGTAGATAGTTCTGATTCCACTGAAGATTGTTTGGATGCAACTGCAGCCTGAGCTTGAGCTATAACTTGGCGATGCTGCGCTTGAAGAGAAGAACTGTAGTGTGCAGGTTTGGGGTTTGCATGATGAAACAGTGGCGAAAATACTGCGTCATACCCAACAGCTGGGGGAGACAAAAATCCTGCAGGGTTGAAGGGTGAAGCAGTTGATGAGCCAAGTTGTCCTGCTAATGATGCTGTAGTATGTGCTGCTTGGAGAAGCAACTGACTTGTAGTTGATGGCACTGATTGGCTGCCTAATCCAGAGCCACCACTTGCTAGGTGGTGATGAAAATCCCCACTTGCAGCACCGGCCTGAACCCCTGCTAACCGATTGTATGAATATGCTGACCATGGTCCTACTGGATCCATTACCACCTCCGTGATGCTCTAATGTCAATGTATGTAATATGTCAATAGAAGTCCACACTTTCATCCATAGTTTGTAACACACAATCAATTGTATGTATAGTTACTAGCACTATTTTGGAACACTGGAACTCATGTTGAATTTACATACTCTTCATACAGAGAAAACACTCCTGAAAATAAAGAAAAAGATGGTTAGTATCACAACAACACATTTCGTAAGTAATACAAGAAATTATGATCCTATAGGAACAGAAGAATGTTTATCCTAATAGAAACAATGTAAATTATCTATGTAAACCCAATAATTTAACATCTAATAAGCGAATAACATAAAGTAAAGCTTCGACACCTAAGAATAAAAATAATCCGGCGCTTCACTACACAAGCGTCAGAGTGACGGAACAATACAGAATCGCATTTTACTTTGTCAGGTAATACTAAGTTTGCATTTATACGAAGAAACATACCATCGCCTTGGTTTTCCACAACCATTTATCAATGTGGTTTCGGAGGACGCTCACACGACAGATAACATCATAAATATGGCCTCGACTGGTCGAGTGCTCGTTGCGACGGGTTTTGTCTATTGTGAAATGAAAAGCAATTCAAGTCATAGGTTGTTCACAACAGATCACTTTTTGTTTTACACTATAGAATATCAAATCTTCTGAAGTCGTTATAATGACAATAATATTTCAACAAACCAATAACTTTATTTACAAGTGGGAATACGACAACGTTTCGCCTTTCACATTAATCGCCGCCATCTTACTTGTCGAATATCTGTCGGTCGGTCGAACGAACGAACGACCGCACACAAAACAAGCGGTACAGCGCCATCTATAAAATTATTTCTGAAAGAAAAAATGTAAAGACCTTTTTTCTCTATCTATTTTAGTAATTCTAGGCATGGTCACTGGGAATGATCATTGTTTCCATTAAACTAACTTGACAAGGCTTGATAATTTCTAAAATATAAAACATATAATATCGCTCAACTATCAATTTGTTGGTGCTACGGCAAAAAAAAACTTTGAATTAGCGCAATTTCCGTTTGTGAATAACGTTTTGTTCATCCGCGATGTGGTAGATAGAAAAATTTCCTGCAGAGTTGCGTTTTTTAATAAAACGCTCAAAATGTTTACCTGATTAATTTTATTATTTATAAGAACCACGAACGACGATATTTATTTTTAATAGGAAATTAATTTAAGCTGAATATGATTATTTTATTTATTATTTACTACCCGAAAATTCATGATGCCGATGGCCCATAGCATTGGCCCGTAAGTAAGGCGTTTGTGCACTTTTACCGTCCCGCGCGGCAGTCGGTTTTTTTTTTTCTTTTAAAAATATAGTTCATTATTCAAGACACGGGTGGATTCAGAATTTATTTCTGGGAGGGGCACATTGGGATGTGTCTCCCATATCTTAATTTACACTAGGTAGGTACCTATTCTGTTTTTGGGTTAAATCTTTTTCAATGAACCCTTCTTCTTCAGCGTTCATCGCATTTTCTTGACAGTATTGCATTCAGGCCAGTCCATTTGATTATTTTACTTACACCGTTTGGGGGGGGTACTGTGCCACCCCCCCGAGTCCGCCCTTGTTTCAGGGGATGGATCGATGACTTGTGAAGGCCGCAGAAAACCGCTGGATCATACGGGAACCACAGAATTGGTCGAAATGCGGGTACTTGGGGGAGGCCATCCAGCAGTGGACGGCTTTCGACTGTAAGGATGATGATGATTCAAGGGATGCATTCAAAAATCTCCTGGTCTCACAATTAGCTACCGTTAATCATTTTTCGGAACCCATCGTACGTCCGCACTGCACGAAGAGTTAGAATAGTTCCAAGTGATTTTCAGATTTTGTCACGCTCGATGCCTCGTTCGTACACTCTGATGAAGGCGGGAAAAAATCACGCTGCGCGATTTTATTTCGCCGCGATTTTATTACGTCTGTCCGTCTGTCCTAACGTGGGCTAAATGTTTATACTAATTTGGTCGGAATCGGACTGCCGCCGGATGGTTAAATTCCGTGTAGTGCACAAACGCCCATAGCTCGCCATTGAAAAACGAACGAACCATGTTCGTATCGTTTAAACTTTAAAGCGCCTACACACGGCCCTAAAATCAGAGGCAATATCGGGAGAGTGGTGGTGGGGATGAAATCGGCTACTACTCTACACGTACACATGCCAGTTAGTACGTAATCTTTCAATTCAGGACACATGTAACCTATTACCTTTTGAAGCTACGGCACCTCAGCACCTGAGTTGGCTATTACATAGAAAACTATATTTAATTGAGTAGGTATTTTCTTGATATCAAAGACCAAAATAATATACACCTTCGAACAATGTCTAATTTACACCAACCCCCAATCTATAATATCATTGCTATAGGTTTAGAGGTTTGAGGCACAGGGTGTGAAGTTCACTCATCCTTATATTGAAAAGGGAGGATCCTTCGACCAGCCAGACGGGTGTTGTCTGGCGGGCAACTGCTCGTAATTGGATGTCGGATAGTCTCTAAAGCTCTATATGCATCAAGATTTTGTCATCGCGCGCGAGGTCATATTATAACCTCCTGCAATTTTCATTTACGACATTGGCCGTTTTCACACTGTGACAATAACGACACCGATATACAAATCGTCCCGACATCGTCGAACGATATCGGGGTGACATCGCGAAGTCGGGACGATATCCATGTGCATGTGAATGGCAGCAGTGAACGAGTGCACTGTGTCGTAGTCAACGGTGTCGGCGACACAGTGTGAATACGTTTAGTAGTAATTGTATGTAACTACCAGTCCGACGATATCGTGTCTGAATGTAGATACAAAAAAATGTATGTAGGTGCTTAGAATATTATGCTTCCTATATATTTTTTAGCACAGCGCAGTGTAGCCTGATTTTGATACTCTTGCGCTAGGACAAGTCTCAGCACTAGCTCACAAGTCAAGGACAAGTCTGAGCACTGGATCACTGGATCCTTCTTTCTATACTCCGTACTGGATCCTACTGAACATTATATTTATGGTACACCAACCAATAATTAGTTTTGTTATAACCGGCGGAAAAAAAACTACAGCTTGAGTTCAATAACTTTATTTATTGGACATAACTTTTTCATTAGCTGACTATTTAAAATTAAATTGTCAATTTTCTTTGGTAATTTTTCTTTAATAAATCAGATACTTACGGAAGACAAAAATCTCATAATTCTAATCTACCTGTAATTATCAGAGAGTAAACTAAAACGGTACCACAGATTAGTACAGATGGGACATAAAAAGCGACTCTTGCTACGACACAATAAAGTGCAATTCAGGTCGCACAGCGCTAACCTACTTGTAGCTTCATACCTAAGATGCGGGGTGCCCCATCTGAATTCATCTGTGATGCTACTGTAGTTTTCGGTTCATTTCATAAGAAGTATCTCTAATTGTTAGGATTCCCAGGTTTTATTTAAAAAAAAAACAAGTTACATACTGGTTTACTTTGAACAAATTGTGGCATCGTTATAAATACCTCTATCCTCTATACATAAATTACATAGATCTTTTAATTTCTGAGGAACTAAGTATATAAAAATATTATTTAGGTTTACTTGCATGCATTTGAGATTTTCTTGTTTATTATGAAGGATGTGGGTTCTTGTGTGACAACTGTGTAAACATTTTAATTTTGCTATACCTAATTAGTTATATCGTTGAAATGATAGGAACGTGAGTCTTATTTTGTAATAAATACAGTTTTTACTTCGTTTACACAAAATTCACATAACTTTATCAAATAATATCTGTGTGTTAATTAAGATTTCTGCAAAACTCACAACATCTATTATATTGGTTCATGTCCACATTCTGGTCAAAACTCACGCTCCTTACGTAATTTTATAAAACTTTATAAATCACATAGTTTTAAGAAAATGAATTGTTTTTGTTTACTGAATGATTAATTGTTTATGATTTTGGCACAACATTCCGTGCATGCGTTTCTTGTGAACAAAACTTTAAGTTTTGTAGATTTAATTTAATTTAAAACTTATTTAGAATATTCCACATAATTATGTTACAATGCGCAATTGTAAAGTTATCAAGCATCATTATTTTAATACACTGATAATGAACTATGAACATGCAGGACGGCAGGAACTACAAACAACCATTTAAAAGAGAGCAAAACTTAACTTATAATGATTGAGTCGAAATATTAATGTTTTACGAACAGTGCACAACATTTACAATTTTACTAGCTTCAAGATTTTAAGGAAAAGATTTTCTTATTCTGGACGAATGTTTTATATTTATAATATCTTTTTACACATATTCGATAGATTGTGCGTGAGAGAAAACTTATTATGAAACACGAGCAGAAGAAAGTATGTAGACTTGCTTTAGGGTAGTGAAAGGCAATGCCAATCCTAAGCGGAAAATGATTATAACCCCAAGTACCACTATAATAAATTTTGTTTATTATTGAAAGAATATTAACTTAATTACACTAAAATAAAGTTGAAAATAGCGTACAAGAGATAGTTACCAATTACGTGTGTTGGCGTATGCGATTTTCAACTCTATTTTAGTTGCTATTTAGTTCATTATAAATTTAGTACTGAAAATGTATTGAACATTTTGCTGTTCTTACAGACATATAGGGGTAACTAGACGCGTCACCTACTTAACCTATTTTTATTATGATGCAAAGCTTTATTTAAAAAAACAAGCCGGACCATACATATATTCTGTCGTGTTTGTCAAAACTGCCGTGCTGTAAGATTTTGTTGTCTCTAAAGTGAGTAATAATGGACATGAACACATTCTAATTTCTAGAAATTTCGAGATCTTTGTCGAACCTACTAGCTGTCAACTATGATATAATTGATATATGTAGTAACTTACTATTTATTATTGTTTTACCATTCATTAGCTGAGTAGATCCGACTTAGAAATATCCACGCAATACAAAACACTGTTCATCTTACACCTAATATAATCACATTATAAAGTTTTAATTATAGTTTAAAATAATGCGGTGGATAGTTTACTCTATGCTGTAACATTTACCTGAAAATCAATTGAATATAGAAGAATAAAGTGTAACATCATAATTAATTCATAATAGAAATTCACTTCACAATTTCTTACATAAAATGAAAGAGCTCGTAAACTACTTTTCAGCACTTGACAATTATTATAAAATCGCGAATGCAGTACATTTGAATGATACCTATAAAGCTAACAGGAGTATTCTGTTATGAGCCCTATGAATTATAAAAAAAAAACCTAGGAAAAAGAACTTATCCATAAGCACCGTTATTATAAAAATAAAATCTTTGGATTGATCTGGCAAGTTAACAGAAATAATAATCACATTTTAAACTTAACAATAAAACTACAAAATAATCAGACCCTGATTGCTAATATCAAATAAACATAATTTATTAGTGAGTATTTGCGTTTACATAATATAAAAATATATTTTGAAGTGGTAAATAGCTGGTTCATTGAATCATAAGATTTAAAACTGGTTTAACCACAGGTTTTAAATAGTGTACTTAACAAAATTAATAATAAATTTAAATGCCTTGCGTGAGGGAATTTTCGAGCACAATATCGAATTCATCTAGCGGTTCGAGTATTTGCCTGAGGAATGTGAGAAGACCGCGTTTGCGCAGGAAACTCTGTTCTTCGTACATCTCGATGGTAACCCGCGTCATTGACATCGGAACAAGCATCCGATGAAGCCAGTGTTCACTGCGAAATAACATTACATTTTTACCTTGTAATTATATTAATTTCTATAACTTCTCTGTTTATGAAAGACTATAGCTTCTGCCTGCGACTTCCGTGGAAGTCAACTATACTATAAATAAAACGTATCCTGAGAGAAAGCTACACTATTGCTAAAGGCCACAGGATTTTTATAATCGGCTCCTTACTTCCAGAGATTACAAACAAACAATTTTACCTCTTTATAATATTATTAAAACATTCATTATCGTATTCGATTTGAAACACAGAGACATTAGGAATATCAGATGACACGCACATGAAAGTATAGTTTGATGTCTAATCTTACATAAGCACTCACCGTAAACTGAGGCATATGAAAAGTTGGAACTTTCCATCTTTCCCGAGAGTGCGGCCCACGGAATTGATCTCATCCATAAGGTGGCAGTAGCACCGCCAGATGGCTCTGTGCTCCTGGTCCTGTCGGCAGTTGTACGCCATGCCACAACTCTTATTGTTCTGAGTGGTCGGCTCGTCGCTTAGACTCATTTTGAACTCGTCTTTCACTTTAGCTGTAGGTATAAAAGGAGTAGACATTGTAGTAAAATGATAATGTGACTACTACACACGCTATGTTCTAAAGAGCTTCGTAGTAGTCCATATCTTCATCGGAAGGCACATCGCTTGCAGATGGTCTTCGACTAGATTTTTGAAATGATAACTTCTTTAGGCGCGTTGAGCACTTTTTGGGTAAACAAAAATCATGGAACTCGCGTCATCGTCACCGAAGGCGCGTTGTGCACTCTGTTAGATGGCGTTACTTAGTTTTCACTTCTATCGGCAGTCCCAGACTGCCCCGTTTTTTTTTCTAACAGTTACAAGAGACAGGGTGTCATTATCAAAAGATTGGTAATGAAACACTTACCAAAGTAATCCCAAATGAAATGATTCTTTCCAAATAGCCGTACAGATTTGAATCCACACAGGAAAGCTTGCTCCAAGCATTTGACTAGTCCATTTTCGCCACAAAGCAGTACACTCAGTGAATTTGCGTCCTTGTCTCTCTTCGTTTGATAGTGCCACTTTACTATCGCGTTTACACAGTCACCTATGGAAGTTTGTACATGTTATTAAAAACCTTTTAATATAGACTGTTGAGATTTTATGATAATAGTGAGCAGCGCATTGCGTATATAGCAAAGGATCATCGAAAACTTGTCGCACCTTCAGAACGGTATGGACTTAACTAAAAAATCTAAGAAATCGAGTTACGGTCATAGTGGGTCACTAAAAGGTACGCACTTTTAGGTGAATATTAAAGAAGTGGCGTTATTATGGTAGAATAAAGATTACGACACTTCGGTCTCTTTCGCATTCCCTCCCTCTACCCGCGCCGCTCGGATAGGTAGCGTCGTGGTATGCATCGAAAGTTAAGTGAACAAGGGGTAAGTAAACTTCTCAATCTTCAGTTTAAGAGACATTCTTTTTTATATTAGGTCTTTTTATTACCGATTTTGATTTTTACTTCTAGGACTTATTGCTAATTGGGTCCCTTTAATACTTAAACTGTACAATGATTTCAGAATTAAAAAACCTAATACGAAAATGGTCTTTACAAAAAACAGTTTCAGTATAATACTGACTTAAATTGGGAACCTTTTTAAAAAACCTTAATTTTAAATAAAAATATGCAACATATTTTTTTGCTCATATATCACAACAGATAAACTTAGCTTAATACATAAATCAAATAATTGATATGTTTTCATACAAAATGAATTAATTAAATCAGTTCAAAGTTGAAAGTTTGCAGTTTCAGAACTTCGTTATTGTTTTCCCAAAAAACTGTTTTTTTTAGATACGTCACTAATATTCGGAAGGTGCGTTGTGTTGCTATGTGTAAGCGTTGAGCAGCATTGCGTCTAGCAGTTTGTAACGATTAGGACCGAGCTAGACCTATCCGCCTAGATTCGCACTTTTTCGTATTTCTATCCCTTTCTGTCGCTCTGAAACATCCTTTACTCTAGTAAAGGATGACAGAAACACTCACTCTAGTGAGAAAGAAGCGGCCACGTAAACAGCCGATGCCAAAAAGCCCACACTTTTCGGCCTCGGCGGGCTGATTCCGCGGCCGTTTGCAAACAATTTAGTCTCCGGGCGGATATGTCTGGCTCAGCCAAAGTGCGAGATTTTATTAGTTTCAAAGGTTTAGGTACCTATCATTATGACGCGCCGCAAAGTTAGTAGAAGCGCGTCGCTTCGCGCTGCTCAGCAAGGACAAAGGGTTACCAAACGCAGGCATAACAGGCGTTCACGCGTGAACAAAGACTCGTCGCATGTGAAGGTAGCAGCTGTAGCACGTACCGATCATGTGCTGAATGGTGGCGGTGGACAGGTGCGTGGCGGTGGGCGTGGGCGGCGCGGGCGCGGGCGGCGCGGGCGAGCGCGGCGTGGCGCCGCCGCGCATGCGCAGCGCCACCAGCAGGCGCTCCGTGGAGCCGTCGTCCACGCCCGTGCCCAGCCAGCGGTTGCACGGGAACCTACACGGAACCACCCAAAAATTACATCGCGCGGCAGTCTATTTTATCCCAATACGTAATGTCACTCAGGATGGCTGGACAAATCTTCAAAATAGCTCGCATTTAAGTAGGTCAACAGGGCACTTTATGTGACGGCTAAACACCCTTATCTCAGAATTTGTGACGCTACAGAATCTTAGATAATCGATCGAAAACGTGTCCAGCCAGCTTGAAAAACCACTTTTCGCTGGTCTCTCAATCTCGGTAACGGAAGTGATTTTGACGACTTTTTGCATATCAACGGGCGTCACATAAATCTGTGACAGGCATGGAGCTAAAAGTTTTGAGATACGTACAGTGGTTTAGTAGAAAAATGCAAAAATCTGTGTCCAGCCATCTTGAATTTACGTATAAAACTTTTGGCTGGCACTTACGAATCTCAATAACGGTAGCGTTTTCGAATATGACTCCTTTACTAATATTTAGTGACGCAATTTGTGACAGTAATAACGTTTGATTTATGGCGGCACATGTAAGGGTTTACGAGAAATCAATAAAAACTAATGTCCAGCCAACCTGAAGTTCAAGATGGCTGGACACCTGTATCTCCGCTGCCTGATGATCTACGACCTTCAAAATGTGTTCAAAATTTTGTGACGGGGACGATAATGATAACCTGAATTTGTGACGGAGAAACTTTGCGTAGTTTCAAAGATATTGATCATTTAAACTTTCCCATACAAACACTGCAGTAGGGTTACCAATATTGTAGGTTTTATGTAGGACTAAGTATATTTTATGGTGTTTTCTTTAATGGACGAAAATCCGTGTATTGGTGATACTAATAAGTAGTAGTAGTAGTAATAAGCCGTTATTACTGTCACAAATTGCGTCACTAAATATTAGTAAAGGAGTCATATTCGAAAACGCTACCGTTATTGAGATTCGAAAGTGCCAGCCAAAAGTTTTATACGTAAATTCAAGATGGCTGGACACAGATTTTTGCATTTTTCTACTAAACCACTGTACGTATCTCAAAACTTTTAGCTCCATGCCTGTCACAAATTTATGTGACGCCCGTTGATATGCAAAAAGTCGTCAAAATCACTTCCGTTACCGAGATTGAGAGACCAGTGAAAAGTGGTTTTTCAAGCTGGCTGGACACGTTTTCGATCGATTATCTAAGATTCTGTAGCGTCACAAATTCTGAGATAAGGGTGTTTAGCCGTCACATAAAGTGCCCTGTTGACCTACTTAAATGCGAGCTATTTTGAAGATTTGTCCAGCCATCCTGAGTGACATAATACGTATAGTGGTTGCATTTCAAGAGCGGTTGCGTTAATTATTGCAATTTAAACTTTATGGCGATGACATAAAAGTCACAAGACGCGAGCTCTTGACTTTCAACGTCTATATTTGAATTCATATGTTTACCAACAACTTCATCATCCTCTGATGGCGATCTTAGTTTTAAAAGTTCTGTAACTGGTGTCTATGACATACAACATTACCGAAAAATAACAAATACGCCAAATTGAAATACTGGGATGGCGATAGCTAAATAATCTTACTAATAATCTTACGGCTATTATCTTGAATAGCCACTTACGTGTAGGTATGTCCAGTCACTTCATTTCTCACAAATACTTGATCGAGTAACCAACGCGGTGATAGTCCAGAGTTGTCGTGCCCAATGCGGAGTGTAGATAGAATTCCCAGATTTTTGTGCTACATAACGAAAATAAGAAGAATTTAAACTATCTGGTATAATTTTGCAAAGATCACTGACTTCATAATGCACTCACAAATCTCCGGCGGATGCGCCAAGGTAGCCCGCGAAATTCATTTTTTTTTACTTTTTTTGCAATTTGCAGATCAGCATCAGGTTGTATTTTGATTGAAAATTATATTTCGATCGATTAGATCAACATACCTAATACTGATCTGCAAATTGCAAAAAACTAAAAAAAAAAGAATTTCGCGGGCTACCCTAAGGCTTTCTTTCACATTAAGAACCTCAAAATACAAGGTGTTTGTTTTGATGGCAAGTAGTGCCAAACGAATCATGAAGTATAAGAAAAATTAAAATAACTAGAATTTTCGTTTTTTGGAAAAACTCTTAGCTTAGCTAGGAATCGAACCAGCACCTTATTTGTGCAAACAGAATGTCAAGTTGCAATTGGCCGTTACAACTTACGTGAAAAACGAATTCATTAGTGTTACGCGGTATGGGTATCTTAGGCGTAGATTCGCCATTAGCTCCTGATATTGAAATCCAACAGTTAGCAGTCGTCTGACTTGCTTTACGCGAAGGTACTATGAGGACTCGATATGGCAGTTCTGCAAGACGAAAGTATGCATTAATTATTGCAAATTAACCAAATAAAGCCTGTAATATTAGGGCAGCAAAGTTTACTTTTGAATAGTAGTTTTAAGAAAACAAAAGAAGGTTTATTATACTTACTGGTGGTAGGATAGGTATTCGTAAAGCAGAAATAGTCAACAGCATTCAAAGTGAGCAGGTGATAAAGAAATTGTTCCCTTTCCTCTTCGGAGCGAAGGAAAGCCGTCCGTTTGTACTGGGACCTTAGCAGTGTAGTGTCGGCTAGAAGTTCCCGAAGATGTTTCGATAGTAACTTCTTCTCTAATGACAGTCGAACCCAAGCGCGCGCATAGCCTATCTCAGTTTTGATATCTGTCATAGCTTGCACATTTCTGAAAAAAAAAAAAAGTGGTTATACCTACTGCAAAGCAATGCGAAAGAAACAAATGAAAATCTTTCTTCATAAACCAACCGCATATCGAAAGTTAAACTTTCTGGTAGTGGACGTAAAGGGTTGGGTGGTTGAGAAGATTTCCTTTCCAAAGTCCCGGAATTGCTGAGACGATCCCGCGAGCTATCCCGTGATCCGCCTCGGGAACTATCCCGGGAGCGACTGCCGGAACTTGTGCTTTGATGTGCTTCTACTTCGGCACCCACAGATGAGAGATCTATATGGAAATGTTTAAATGTAGGTAGTTTATTTTCTTCACGAAAGTTTGTATAATCAGGTATGAAGGAAATAATATTACTTACAGTCGAGTCTTTTGCGCAACACACACCAAGCCAAAGCTGCATGTCCCAAAGCAATAGAATGATAATGATTGACATAAGACTATTCATTCAGTAATCATAACGGTACACAAGTCTTACAAATAACAATAAAAATGACACATGAGTTTTTTTATATCCGAGACAACAAACTATGTAAAAGCAAATTATGTCGTCTGAATTTATTTATGCTGTCATGAAAGAACAACAGTGGCGGTATTATGGATCAAATTGAGTAGATTGGGAATTATCATCAGCATACCTATACATATACAGGATGGAAGGGTAAACACCGTTGTCACTCAAACTATGGGTAGTTGGCTTAAATATAAACATAAAAAACCGAGTAAAAAAAATTACGTTATTTTCTTTAACAATATTAAAAAGGTTATTGTCCGACACCGTCCGCAAATTCATGGATATGCGCCCGCCCGAGTGACGTAATCGATCGCCGCCCGTCCTACCTACCTACACAACACATGAATAATACAACCTTTTCCTGGCTTAAGACAGGCAAAAATACCTACCTTAGGAATTGCGTGACGATTCTAAATGTACATCTTTAAAACAAAAAGTTGTGATTTTCCATTGAATTTATGTTCTATAAACGAAACCAAACCGCTGGTTTGAAGGATAACGGTGTTTACCCTAACACCCTGTATAAGGTCCCATTAAAATAGATGGACAAACTGTTAGTAATCATTCGGACCACCAAAATAACGACAATGGTAAAAAAAAAAAAAAATAAGAAAAACGCATTAAATACTTACAAAAAAAAAATTTGCAGATTTTTTTTTTGTAAGTATTTAATGCGTTTTTCTTATTTTTTTTTTTTTAGCAATAGAATGATAATGATTGACATAAGACTATTCATTCAGTAATCATAACGGTACACAAGTCTTACAAATAACAATAAAAATGACACATGAGTTTTTTTATATCCGAGACAACAAACTATGTAAAAGCAAATTATGTCGTCTGAATTTATTTATGCTGTCATGAAAGAACAACAGTGGCGGTATTATGGATCAAATTGAGTAGATTGGGAATTATCATCAGCATACCTATACATATACAGGATGGAAGGGTAAACACCGTTGTCACTCAAACTATGGGTAGTTGGCTTAAATATAAACATAAAAAACCGAGTAAAAAAAATTACGTTATTTTCTTTAACAATATTAAAAAGGTTATTGTCCGACACCGTCCGCAAATTCATGGATATGCGCCCGCCCGAGTGACGTAATCGATCACCGCCCGTCCTACCTACCTACACAACACATGAATAATACAACCTTTTCCTGGCTTAAGACAGGCAAAAATACCTACCTTAGGAATTGCGTGACGATTCTAAATGTACATCTTTAAAACAAAAAGTTGTGATTTTCCATTGAATTTATGTTCTATAAACGAAACCAAACCGCTGGTTTGAAGGATAACGGTGTTTACCCTAACACCCTGTATAAGGTCCCATTAAAATAGATGGACAAACTGTTAGTAATCATTCGGACCACCAAAATAACGACAATGGTAAAAAAAAAAAAAAATAAGAAAAACGCATTAAATACTTACAAAAAAAAAATCTGCTAACGAAAATACACTAAAAATGTTGGTTATCCAATGCCATTTATTATTTTTTGTCAAAATAAAATCACTTTTTTTTTTTGCTTGGATATCTTTGGTTAGACGTACTGAACACAGAGTTAAAATTTGTCCATCTATTTTAATGGGACCTTATATAAATGGGCAATAGTCAGTAGCCACACTGACTAGTTTGACAACAATATGACGCAGAACTTAACACCATACCTACCAGGAGTAAGGTAGTTCGGATCGATAGGTTTAGTAGAGTTGCTGCACTGCTCCAACTCTTGGTAGTTGGTGAGGTGCATCCAAAGCGCAGACTTGCCCAATTTGTGTTGCAGGCCATGCGACCATAGCCTTTCTAACAGGTCGCATAGTGAAGCAATCATTGTGCTTTCTTCTACGCCTGTTATCGACACCTCACTGCCCAAACCCAAATCAGATTCTTCTGTACCCATCTTCTCTAACAGCATTCTTTTCGTTTTGCTTTTGCACTCCTGGAATAATGTTATAAGTAATTTATTAGTCGTATGTAAGTCGAGTTTATACAGGTAAATAGTTGATAAAATTATACCTTCAGAAGTTTTTCAACAAACGCTCTATTATTCTGGGCAATTGCTGCCGGAGTCACTTCTGTGGACAGCCTCCTACTAATATCGCCAAGCAACAGCTCCGGAGGACAATCCTTAACTTGCCATTTTGCGTTCTTTATACGTTTTAGACTATTCGTTCTGAAAAACGAAACACAAATGTCAAAATTCAATAAAGTATAAGAAACTATTTAGTATAAAACGTTATGGAAAGCTAGCAAAAAGCAATTCAGTCGGAATGTGTATTTTTGATGCGTTATATTAGTAGGCGCGCGGGTTACATGCAATCAACGCGATACTCCTCGATGTGCACGTAGTTCATGAGATTTAATATTAAAATGACCCGATAACTAATAATTTCTTGAGACGAGATTTATTGACTGCTATTAGAGAGAAAGGCATAGGAAGCATTGACGTTACAATTACATTAAACTCGCGCACACCTTTACTACTAGGCCAATGAGAATTGTACTAGGCACATTACATTCAACTACTAATTAAAGGAATAGGTTTACGAACATTCAAAATACGCAGTATTACATATAAATAACTTTATTTTTTATCATACTTTTATTTACATACATAAAGCCTAGATTAAAACAAACAATAGATTGCATTATGATGTTACCTTATCATTGGAAGATCTGTCAATATTATTAACTAAGATATAACTTTATAATTCTGATAACTATGTAAAATAAAAAGTTAGTTATGTCATAAGAACAAAACAAAAATAATGTAAATGAATAAATAGAGTTGGACAAAAACATATCATTCGACTATAACACTATAAACATATAAAATCACATATAAAATTATTACATGAAAGTATTTCATACTGCATGCAATATAAACAATTCATGCACTTTTAGTACAAAACACTGATTATCACAACATTCAGAAATAATATAAGGATGTCGATTTTGAAAGGCTTTGAAAATAACTTATGCCCTATCCAAGAACTTGGTCCTATTCATAAAATAAAAGTTATGTTTGAAGTTGCAGCATGTGTAGCTATTATTTCTTTCCTAAGCCTTTCAAAACATAACCTCTTCTACGATTGTTTTAATGGGACGTTACAATACTAGTAAGTAACGTTAAATTAATTCGGATAACGATCTTAAAAAAAAATACTAAAAACTTACAATAGTAATATTTATAATTCGGTATATTAATCTGAGCTAAATTAATAGGCTATTATCCTGAAGCGAGTTTCTGGCCTGGCTTACTAACACGGTTTAAATAATCGTGTTATAGTTTGACCGGGACCGTACTGTTCCGCCTTAGGTATGAGCGCGACGAGACGCGGGGGCAGTGCAGGCCGCTCATTCATCAATGCTCTCGGCGCGCGGCGTCCCACCCGCCGCTATTCGTCAACACTGCCCCCCGCTTCGCCGCGCATTCCTAAGGCGCGGAACAGCGGTCCTGGTCAAACTATAGTAACTTATTCGGTATTGCAGAATGTGTTTATCGGCATGTCATGACACTTTCGGTGCTTTCAGACCCAAGCCAACGAGATAAAGTTCCCTAACGTTCGCTAACTTTGTGTGGACAATTTAGCGTAGGCAAACTTAAGATATTTCAGCTAAAAGCGCTGCTATAATTTCTCCAGCATTTAATTTGTTGATATTGCAACACGTGGCGTTTTTTTTGTTTATGCTTCGAGTGTCAAATCATCGCGGCCAGTAACTAGCTTCTTGTAAATAAACCGGAGAATGTCGGTAATATAGATGTAATCTAGTTTTTCTACTATGCTGCCATGGTGATATTTATTCAACTGGTTTAGAAGAAAGCTGCTAGATTTAGTAGTAGCCCAGTCGATAATAACATCAAACATCGCAAACGCGTATGTAACTACGATTTTTTAATATGTTGTTAGTTCTCCTGAGAGTAGTTTATACCCAAGTTTGCAATCCTGAAAACCTTGTGCTACTCCCACGGTGCTCGAAAAACTGCGAAATTCTGGCACCTGTTTCAGTTTTTTTGAAAAATATACCTTAAGAACGCATTTTTAGGTATCTTTGTAGGCATATTTTTGTGAAGCCAGCTAAATTTGATAAAATCTGAGCCCAACCCAAACACTCTAGGTCTATAGGTTACGAAGATACAGCTAGGCAAAGATGGACATATTTTTCCAAAAAGGGAAAATCATCGATCGAGGGTCATTTGCCAAGACACGTACCGGCTAACTAATGGTCCTAGACAAAGTGTTGTAGTTCTTGTAGAGTTGTAGTTGATTGGTAAGAAGATTTCGTGGCCTTGCGCATTCCTTCTTCAGTGAACAAGAACAAGGGATACGATGCTAGCTCATACGCAAAATGTTGCTTCAATTGTTCATCTGATTGTTTTGTTGTCACGCAGACCCTATGGAATAGGGTACCTAAGAGGATACACATCAACTCTCTTGTTAAACACTTTCTCTATGACCATTAGTTTAGCCGGTACGTGTCTTGGTTTTTGGAAAAAAAAAATGCTCATCTTTGACTAGCTGTATCTTTGCAACCAAAAGACCTAGAGTACTTGGGTTAGGCTCAGATCGTATGAAAATTAGTTTGCTTGACAAAAACAAACAACAAAGATACCTAAAAACTCGTCCTTAAAGTATATAAAAAAAAAAAAACTGAAACAATTGCCAGAATTTCGAAGATTTTCGAGCACCATGGGAGTAGCACAAGGTTTTCAGGGTTACAAACGTGGGTATAAAATATTCTCAGGGGACCTAACAACATCAAAAAAATTGTAGTTACATGCGCGTTTGTGACGTTTGCATTTTTTTGTGTTGATATTGACTGGACTTTTTTTATAAAACTCAACGTCAATACTTGAATCTAGTTTTTTAAAGAATTTTTTTATATATGAAACAATAATAACTCAACTACTAAGTTAACTTATAGCCAATCTGGTTACAGATTGGCTCTATTAAAATGTTTTTCATCTTGGCTCAATCTAGTATTTTTTTTCTGCACTTTTTAACGACGGAGTCTTCCTAACTTCTATAAATATGTATAAAAATATACATACATTCAACAATACCTAAGCGGGTATTTAATAAATTTTAAACATTTGATTGAGATTATTGCGATCTCTATTACAATTAGATCAGAAATTTTACAACAGCTGATCTCATAAATTTGAGAATAATAAATAATTGAATGACCTTTACCCATAACATTCTGTGAGCCTTCCACTGAGTATAATGCATCACAGGTTGTAAATAATATTTCTGATATGATTATGCAATATAAATAAATTCATGAGATTCTTTAAGTTACCAAATTGTATTTGGTATTTGTTGTTTGCAAAAATATGGAAGCAATGATTATTTTTCAAAGTAGTTACATTACAGTTTACACGCACTACACGGTAGTGTTAATTCACTAATGAATATAATAACATACGTTATTTCAGGCTTGTACAGTCGCATGCTGCCATATGAAGCAAGTTAACTTTTACTTTAGGTCACGCATTATAACAGTATGAGAGTAAAAAAATTACCAAAAATCGTGTGTACACCGAGTTAACAATTTTAATTTTATTTAGTGATAAGTGCAGATAAATTATTGTTGATTCTATTTTAGGGTTAGGATAAGTTATAGTGTGTAAAGTAATAGTAAATTAAATCAATTCATATTATGCTACTGTGTAAAAGGTAGTATTAAAATAGTTATCTCGGTGCCTAACGTGTACGGGGCAACATGCAAGCCTCAGACAGCAATACAAACATTTCCGACAGATGACGCACGCACGAGACTACAGTAATCATATCACGAAAGCTGCACTCGCGGTTAGTTGAACTAAGCGGCCAGAACGCGTTTCATCAACTAAACTTTGGACAATACAATACAGGGAGCGAAGGGACGCCGGACGAAATTATACTTGAATTTAGAATTTTACATAATTTATATTACATTGCCACATTCAAAAACTATATAAATTTTTTCAGCAAACATATTTTGTAATAACAAGGTCTTAAATTGAATCCAAAGGAATTTAAACTTTGTCTTGTATAACATAAATTCGTAGTTCCAAAAGTTGATAATTATCTAAGATTCTAAATTCAAGTGTACACGGAACTTCCCCGTCGCGACTTGGGGAGTAAACATAGGGTAGAGCAGCGTCCTAATCAAAAGCGAATAGCAATCGTCCGGAAAACGCCCTCTGTCGGGCGCGACCACGCTTTCCGGTTCACCGAACAAAAAGTGACTTAGGAACGCGACAATCGCATATTCGCGCGAACTATCTTTTTGGTTCGGACGCGGGGTAGGAGCGAGGCGGGGGAAGTTCGGACACAGAGGGCACCGACAGTCATCAGGCGTCGTGCGCGCAAGCGGGATCTCGGCGGGCGCACCTGGCGTCGGGCGCGGGCGGCCGGGCCAGCGCGTGCGCGTCCAGGCGCGCGGGGAAGGCGCGGTAGTAGGCGGCGCGGTGCGGCAGGCGCTCGGCCGGCGCGCCCACCTCCAGCTGCGCCGCGCCCGGCCCGGCCGCGCCCGCGCCGCCCCACACGCAGTAGCCGCGCGTGGCCAGCCCGCCCTCGCCGATGCGCCGCCTGCAACACAAACTCACCTTATTGCTGGTTTGCTGCGACGCTGCTGCATGCCTCCGATTTATCAGAAACGGATTCGGTTGACGATCGAGAATAAATAACTGAACCGCAGGAACGTAACATTTTGGAATATTAAGTAGATAGTGTCATAACAATGTCTCCGTTTTTGAAGATCATCATTTTTCCGTGGCTGTTCCGGCGATCTTGCTGGTTAAGTAAGATACACTGAATATTTTTATTCAATCCAAAAGAATACTGCGAGGCTTAAATCGTAATAATACTGTGATGTGATTTCGGTTAGTCAAACACTCAAAGTTCTATTGTTTATGATCCGTTGTGGCATGACGTTAGTATGCAGTGGCATGTGCCCGATCGGTGCACCTATATTTTCATTCAAAACCATCCCAGACCCCATGCTAAATCCAGTCTACATGCTGCAGTGTTAAATATAACTTATGGCAGAACCACACTAACGTAACGCACATTATGTTTTGAAGCAAAGTGATCAATAAACATTGCTTAAACGTTCGTTAATGTGGTTCTCACTTTACAGGATTCATCTAACCTGACAGTTTTGATCCGATGTTCGAAGACTTGCAGATTGGCATCGTATTCTCCCCAGTTGCCCATTATCTTGTTATCAATAAGTGTGGCAAACATCTGTGTCTCAAGGAACCGCGAGAGGAAAGGTCGGTGTCGCTGTGGTTGGTCCGATAAGAATGACGCTTTATCAAAGTTCACCATCGACTCGCGTGATGACAGCCATGAGTCACGATCCTATTGAACATCATCAATGATTTAGTCAAGGTTACATCCCTACTTAATGTTTTGGTGTGTTGGTATCACGAAGTAAGAATACAGACTTCGTGGTTGGTATTTCCTTTTTTCACGCAGCAACGGAAGAACGAATGAAATAGTTTATAAGCCGGAAAGTTAAATGGGCGCTTTTTGTGCCGAAAAAACCCACCGCACGGGAGCGAAGCTGCGGGCAAAAGCTAGTATTCTGAAAGCCCTCTTCAAATATAGCTTTTCAAAGTGTGTTTACCTGATCAGGCATGATGACGAAGTTCTCATACATGAGAAATATGTGCACAAATCTGTTAAGGAATGTTTCTCTGATGGCAACATTGAACCTTATGTCTTCATTATATTGTTCCTCGTCATTAAGTATTTTTTTCTTTGTCGTTGGCATTACTGTGTCTGCGTCTACGTCATCTATGTTTACACCTGCAGTTAGAAAAAGTGGAAAATGTAAACAAGATGCGCAATAAAGATATTGCTATGAGATTTATAACATAATAAGGTTTCATTCTATAATATAATGAGATAATCAGATGTTACACGGTAATTATAGACATCCTAGTCTTTCTATGTAGATACAAGATCTTTACAAGAAGTTAAGCATTGTACAAAACAATATGTTGCTAGTTCGTACTACGCATTATTTCTTCAAGTGCATCCTATTCATTAATGATCTCTAAATCTTGCGCTTTGCATCGACACTTCGCAAATTCGCAAAGAAGTCAAACTGTCAAACAAGTTTGTCGTACCGCTCCGTTTCACGATGTCGACGATTCGCTGCAATGCGTCCATGCGAAGAGGCGCGCGTCTTGTCGGCGATGCTGGCGGCGATGCATTCAGTGGCCTGCTTTCATCCCAATCGAGCACGTCGTGGAAAGAGTGTTTCCGACGTAGACCGCCTGATAAACAACAATCATTTAACATGTTTAATAATTTCATAAATAAGTCTTGTATCTTGTAACGTGTATTTCATAAGTATAATTATATATGTACATAATTCATTATATTATATATTTATGACACGTTGTATGTACTTAAAATTTAGGCATACACACACACGCGCAGCTTCACACACACAAACACACGCTCAGACACACCATCAACCAAACTATGTGTTACAATGGGGGACCTGGAGTTCTAAAATATAAGTCAAGGCTTACTTTAGCCTTCAGATCTCCCACAAATTACAACATTTTTTCAAAATATCTGTCAACTTATTAAGTAATTTGTGGAGATAAATAAACATAATTGTATTTATTTATCTTTCACACACGTATAACATAGCGTTTATCCATTATTTCACCTCATCGTTGGCAACACTTGGTTGTCACTTTTTTTAGACATGCATAGGATAAGGAGCAAGCTCTGAAGCTCTGTTTTTTTTTGCTGAACTGTGCCTTTTTAGCGCAGCCGTGAGGCACACTCCCGTGCTAACTTCAATCGCATTTTAGACTTTTGTTAGATTTTATTTTTATCTTTATTGTTTGATTTTTTTTTATCTGCTGTATAAATTGTGTGCTTTTTGGTCTGTGTTAAATACATTTATTTTCTTTCTTCTTTCTTTCTTTCTCTCTCTGTTTTCGGTACAATGTAGTTAGTTCCACATACTTACATTCACTAGGTTAAAAATCTCTGAACACAATGTACAAGCAAAGTAGGTTGACCAAACAATTTCACTTCGCCAGTTTGAAGTCCCATGTAATACGGGGCGATCCTAATGTATTGAACTCTATAAATATTTCCATGCTGTTGATGTAAAAGGACTCGTATGCCGCCGTGACGGCAAACGGCATGACGCTCTCTTATGCCGCTTGCCCTTCAAGTAAGCGTTTTTTTTTCCTCTACATTTATATGTTGGTTTTCTTTAGTTATAAATTCTTTCAATAACAAACAAATTCCATGATTCACATCGCCTGACTGTCCCGTGACGGTCAACATTTTTCATTATTTATAATCCTAATCTTAGCCGAAAAACGACCTGCGGTAGACATAAACCGACAGTGGATGTCTTTCGTCTGCATCGCCACAACCAAAGTCTTCCGACAATCTGTTGTTTAGCGTTACTTTGTTTGTTCATAATTATATTCTTTGCTTATAATATCTATATATGTGAGGTAATGTCTAGGTCACGCGTTTGTGAATGTCTACGTGCGCTAGGTTGCACGCCACACAAAGCCGCTTGAATATAATCTTGTTATTTACCAGAGCTGGTTTGCGTAACATGCGTGACTTAAGACATATTAAATCAGATCAATAAATCAAACGTCGTCGTGACAAAACATCTTTGTGAACAAATAATGAATTCACTATTTTTTAACCAACTTCTTAAAAAAGGAGGAAGTTCTCAGTTCGTCTATATATTTTTTATGTATGGTCATCGATATTTTCGGTAATAATTGTATTATTTTTTCATTTGGTAGAGAAAACTTGGTGAATTTATAATCAGGTTTTGGTGATACGAGTTTAGGTAATGTTGTGTCTGAAATAGTATTACTAGGCATTAAAACACACATCAATCTGTCTAGCCTTTTCCCAACTATGTTGGGGTCGGCTTCCAGTCTAACCGAATGCTGCTGAATACCAGTATTTTGCATGGAGCGACTGCCTATCTGACCTCAACAACCCAGTAACTGGGTAATACGATACCCCTTGGTGAGACAGGTGTCAGACTTTCGGGCTTCTGACGACTCGTAACGACTGTCAAAGATCCGCGAATGACAGCCGGGACCAACGGCTTAACGTGCTTTCCGAGGCACGGAGGAGTCTCGGTATGTAAAGATAGTCACCCATCCACTGACCAACCCCGGCAAGTGTAGCTTAACCTGATGGATCGATCCGTGCGGCTGTTATTACTTAGCCACGAGCTCCTTCTAGCATTAAAACACACGTGTCATACTTTAATAAACTCGAGTTTTAATAGTCCTTGTTATGCACCAGTTTTGTTAACTGCTATCAATTATATTGGTAGTTCTAGTAAAAAAAAACATACCCGATGGCAATGTGCAACTGCTACTCATACTGTCGCTCATATGCTTGTAAGATGTTCCATTCAAAGGTACGCCAAGTTTCGTAGGCTCGGTTTCAGGCCTTTGAATCTGTGGAAAATCCATAAATAAAAATCGACATGAATTACTCATTAAAATTATCTTTATCTTAATATCATTATCACAGTCATATCAATTAGTTAATCCACTTAAATAAGTAAGATAATATTATCTTACTTATTTAACCAAGTGTAAATTATTAATTTTATAACTTTATGTATTTCCTACAAAAATAGAAGAATAAAATAGCTTTACAAAGTTAGTACCTGATGTTTATCTAACACATGATTCAGTTCTTCAATGAAGGGCGTCCTATGCGGGAATATCGGCAATTCTTCAGGCAGTTGTATATCAGGTTTGTCTATGTCAACCAAACAGAGAGCTGCTTCAGATCCGAGCGCGATGCTCCGAGGACCATTTGGTCCCATACTCATGGCCCCACTATCTGAATGGAGACCTGTTGGTTGTAAAGGAAATTGTTAATATTCATTCACTGAGGGCACTAAAATATCAATTGTTCTCTTTTTTTTTTTTGTTACTAAAACAAATACAAAATTTTTAAACACGAAAATAATGTCTTAAAGACCAAACACAATAGGGGTATTTAGTAAAGTAGATAACCAGCATTGAATTAGCCGTTGGCCCATTGACCTCTATTATAAAGTGCATTGTACTGTACCCATGACGAATGGCACTGGCGCGTCGAGGAAATGGTATAGTGGGGCCGGTAGTATTGGCACATACACGTGCGCCCATGCAAATGGCAGCAGTAGAGACACGATGCACTCGGCTACTAGCATTAGTTTGTTGAAGTCTGTAAGCAAATATTCATGAGCAATTAGTTTATTATTATGTAAACAGGAGGCGATTTTTTAGGTTTTCTGATTAACACTTTTTCCTAGAAAAGTTACTTAAAAAGTACTAAATAAAAAAACAACCCATTGTTTTTTATATGTTGGTATGAGCCTATTACATATTTTTTTATTATTATAGGAATTCTATTAATAAAGAATACTAACCACTGGACCTTAGTAAAACTTGATGTTCCAGCAGAACACATGTGAATAGTTGCACAACACATTCAACACCTAAAGTTGAGAACATGGCGCGAAGTGGATAGTCCAAAAGAGGTAACTCATCAGGGAGATTTGGCATTCTTATCACCTGTAAGTAAGTAAGTGTATGTAAAGTGTTTTTGAAAGAAATCATAGAAATGAGCTTTCTGCTGTCTTTAAAACCATTGAAAAGACAAGTCATATTATAAATGCAACTCATATTATTTCTTGTTGAAATTTACTATAAAAAAAATGAGTTCAATTAGATAGGAAGGGATCATTGGAACAACACCAAAACTGATTTCCAGAGAGATGGAAACTCTTATTAAAATGTCTAAATTTAAATTGTGTACATAATAAATAGCATATACATAATATAATAATAAATATTATAAAGTTTGTATGTTCAAAAACTCAAAAACGGCTGAATAATTAGCGATTAAATTTGGCACATATATGTAGTTTATAACCTGGATTAACACATAGGATACTTATGATCCCGGTAGTATGTTCTCACGTAGTATCACGGTAGTGTAAGGTAGTATCTACACGGGCGAAGCCGTGGGCAAAAGCTAGTTCTAGTATTATAGTCTTGCAATAAGATTAGCAGTGCACAGTATAATTTACACTTGTATAAAAAAACCTATAAAATCACGTCTTAAAAAACAGCATACATAAAATTAATACTTACTACAGGAATTGGATCCAAATGAGGTTCAGAAGGAGGCACATAGAGTCGTAAAGCTTGACCAGGAAGTGGCACTGGTACTTCATAAAGTAAATTATACACATAGGACTCAGGACTGAGGCCTGGGCCTGGCTGCCTTGGGAGAGATCTAAAACAGGTAAACAAACAGGAAACCTCATGTGTTATACCTACATGATGACAAAGTAAATTAAGTAACAAAAAAAAACTAAAATGAACTAACTTAAATATTACTACTTACTTAAATACTATGAAGATTAACAAATTACTCTTTAAGATATCCCATCTCATACATCATCTGTTTCAATTTTATAATTAAGATAATTTTCTGTTTACAATCATTTTATTATAAGCAAACTCACCTGAATAAATTTTCTAAAAACAACTGTGCAACTCGCACATATGGATACTGGCATATAAGTGCTATACTTTTGGCGACATACAGTTTGTCTTTGGCTATATCATAGTATGTCAGAGCTGCACCACTGTGAGGAGCGAGTTTAAATGATCTTGGAAGTGATCTGGAACTTTCTTTGCCCAATGCTTTTCTGTGGCCAGGAGGAGTCTGACCGCTGGACAATTCTGTGATATACATTGCCTACAAAAACAAGCATCAATTAAATTTCAGGTAATTTAAAAAAATCTCCAAAAAGTAGGTATTAACTCTTATATATATAAAATATTTACCTGTAATGTATGCATGGCACTGCAGATATTTCTGTTCCTAACTTCCTCATAGAATATGAGACTAAATCCATAATAACGGGATGCATTTTCTCTGGTTACTACAAAGCTGTGGAACTTGGGTTCTAAAGAATGTTTTTGTGTTCTAAACTGAAGGCCAGCTGGCAGACAAAGCTGTAAGATTATACATTCACAAGATATTATACATCACAATTTTACCTATTAGATCTAATTGGTATGTCAAGATTTTATTAAGATTTATTACAGCAAAGTAAACTGAGAGTTATTATAAAGAGTTTTCTTATTTTTTTGTATTGAGATTGAATATGAAATAAAAACTATTAGTAGTGAAACTTCATAAATTTGACATTCCAAATTAACTTTTATTGAGTACTTACCATACACACTGCATGTTCATCAAATGGATTGCTTGTTATGTTCTCAGGGTAGTGAGCCAGAATTTTTCCTTTGTAGGAACGATCCAAAGGAGATACATGTAAATTATCACCTAGAATGAAGACAGTGTTTCTTATTCTTGCAAATAATTTAACAAAAGCGTGACTTAAGTCTATTACTTACCGCAAAGCCTATCAGGCTCCAATCCAGAGTCAAAGTCTAGGCCACATATCGCAAAATAATCGGCAAATCGACATCCAACAGATAAATCAGAGACAGACATATTTCTATCGACCCGTTATTTACTATTTGAGACACTTTCTCTTCCAGTCTCTGTGCGTGGATTTTGTCTCAGCATTGTACACTAGCACTGGATTCTCGTTGGCAATCGATTTGTGTATCTATCTCACATGTTTTCATTTGGCGTATAATTTTCAGTGACAATGAAATAAATACAAATTGTAAACGAAAAATTATTTTATTCACGCCATCACATCACTCAAACAGCTGCCAAATTCACCAAATTGCGAATGCCCCTCCTCTCTTCCTCCACCCCTCTCTGGCCATCATCCACAGAGCATGC
Source organism: Conistra vaccinii (assembly GCA_948150665.1). Lineage (NCBI taxonomy): Eukaryota > Metazoa > Arthropoda > Insecta > Lepidoptera > Noctuidae > Conistra > Conistra vaccinii. The sequence continues at coordinate 10,152,877 of OX411324.1, forward strand.
TGCACAGTTATTATCTATGCTGCACAGTGCTGCCGACTCAAATAATTCTAATTATCGTATTCCCATGTCGAAATTATCGTTTTTTGGGCAAAACTATCGTACTGTAATGGTATACGGACAGACGTGCTCAAAAAAAAGCATGCTCATAAGCTTGCTTTTTTTTGAGCAAATCGCGCCGCGCGGCCTGAGAGGTTAAAAAGTTATCACTTCAAAATCAAAACCCTATTTAGTTATTACTCTGAGCGCTTTGTGTGTACGCAGCATTACAGTGCTAGAGCAATTATTTCAGTTCACCCGAGGCAGGGCCGGATTTAGAGGTCCAGAGGCCTCGGGGCAACAAAGGAGCGGAGGCCCCCTCGCCCCAAATTATTTTCCAAATAAAGTAAAAAATTTTTTTTCAGTCGAGATTTTCAATAAAAATTTATTGTGGAACCAAGTAGATTCCCTTAGTATTGAACAAATACATATAAATATAAACGGAAACAAGAATTATCTGAAATTAAATTTTAGGGTTAACGAATGGAACCTTTCGAGCTTTTTTCGCCGAAAAATCGTTGATGATTTCGTTGAAATCCACTTCTCGGAGTAAATTGCTTTCAATGCTCAGGAGAGAAAGCTTCGATAGACGGTTTTGTCCCATCATGGTTCGAAGCCTATTTTTTATAATTTTCAGTTTCGAAAATGAGCGCTCTCCAGTGCAATTTGTTACCATCAAAACCAAATACATTCTCAATGTAATTTCGAGGTTTGGGAATGTAGCTCTGAAATTTTGATTTTCGAGAATTTGGTAGTAAAAAAGTTCCGGCGATTGATCTGTTCCATAGTCCTTTTCCTTTTTGTATGAGTCAATCAAAGACACAAATTGAACCAACTCATTACCAAGACTAGGCTCTAAATCATCCGGATACATTTTCACCAATGCCTCTGCTGCAGCGTGCAAATTTTCAGAATCCATCTTCTCGATGTGATTCAGGAATCCAAATCTCGAACGAACAGCTTCATAGGCATGCAATCTTTCAGTAAGAGAAACAGATAGCTGGTCAACCACTGGGATGAAGGCGGATACTTTGTATTTCTCCTTGGGTGACAGATTTGCGTCTTGTGCTTTCCCGTAATCGTTAAAAATTCCCCATCCGAACTGGCAATTTTTATTCTACTGTGGATTCACATGGACAGGCAGAGGGCAAAAAAAACTCACACTCGCTCGCTGGTTGAAGAAAATTATGCTTTTGGAAAAATATATCAATAAAAGAATAGACAACTACACGAAGACAAAATTACGCACGGAAACTTCAATGGACACATTCTTTTCTCGATCATGATTCACGAGTCGATTATTAATATTAGCTTTTGACTGCTTGTCACAATGAGGTGGGTTTTGTATGACAATCGGAATCAATAATTATACAAATAAATTATTATTGACCGACTATGATTTTTTAAAATTTCTTGCGTACAGTAAAGTTCGTGAATAATTGATGGCATTTAATTGTGTCACAATAATAATTATTTGCCTATCAAACTGCATCATTGCTGCATAAAGAAATATGAAAAAAATTACCAATTAGTCAATAATAATTGATTTATTTAAGAATTGAAGAACACCGATTGTTCATATACTTGATATACTGCAATTAATTTATATGTACATAGACATATAAGAAAAAAAAATAATTGTCGAGACACGGAATCGAATACCCAATCTCCGAGGTTGCGGGCAAGTACCACCCCACTCAGCCATTAAGCGATTGGGGTACTCCCTCAAGATGGGTAGTGAATTGGAAGTGCTTATCAGGGCCATTTGAGATTTTGATATTTCACTGATCTGATTGCCTGATTGGAGTGAACAAATATAGATCAATGATTTCTGTTATTTAAGATTAATATAATCAAATAATCATGTATGTATAAAGTACTGTAGGCTGTAGGTAAAGGTGAAAGAGCAAAACAAAACAAATATCAAAGGAAAAGATGCTTACTAGTGTTAACTAGTTGGAATTTGAAAGATTTTTTTTTCCGAAGTCTCTATTGTGGGGGCCCCCCGTTTGTGGAGGCCCCGGGGCTTTCGCCCCGGTTGCCCTCCCCTAAATCCGGCCCTGACCCGAGGTCACTTGATTGGATTCGTATGAGGTTCTTTGATTGAACCAGTGAGTCAGTGACACCTCGGATAGGGAAATCACACTAGACAAACCTCAGAGTAATAACGAGACAAACCCTTTGAAAAAAAGTACAAGAGCGTAGAAGGATCTTTCGTCGTGTAGCCCTAATAACACTACGTATAGTCAATAGACTGACTAAAGTATTAGTGAAGCCATTTGGCTTCGGCAAAGTTTAAAGCTTCTTCTCTCCTATTTTGCTATGCCCGACAGGGTGCATAGTGATCTCGTTTTAAAAATAAAATTGGTGGCTTAAAGTACAGGGTGTCAAAGTTGAAAGAAAAAGTTATCATCGATTGATGATTGTCAAATAAAATTTTACGAAGAAAATGAATGAATGAATGTTGCTGTCAGTGATGCCAGATTGGGGGGAATCCCCCCAAATTTGGGGGATTTTTATAGTCATGGGGGGAGAAATGGAGGGACAATATTTATGGGGGGATATTTGGAGGGAGAAAACTGGGTGTGGAGGGAATTGGGGGATTTTCATAAATGTTATCTGAGAAAAGCCGTGATGATTAAAAAATATATTATCTGAACGCATCGATCACTAATAGATGAATGTCTGAACGCGATTAAACCACAAAATAATCGTCGGAAATGCAGTCGAAATTTTGTTGTTGCCTTTTTATAACGCTGTTAAGGAAAGAGCCTTCTCTCAAGTAGCTGTTATTAAAGACAAACTTCGAAACAGATTGGCCGTTCACACTGCCGAATCCATCGAGAATATGATCATTGCTAGAGAAGGATGTGGATGTGTTCATCTTTGACTGGGTTTCCGGTCTGACCTTCAAAAAGTGAAACGTTTTAACGTTCAAGCCTCGCGGTTTGACATTGACGCGCGCTTTAATACATTTTCAAAAAAAAAACTGAAAATTTGGTGTTACCTATAATTTTTTGATTATTTTACGTCTAATTGACGAGAAAGTTTTACCATATGTGGGGGTTTTTTTTTTCAAAACGTGAATTTTGGGGGGATTTCGGGGCAGGTTTGGGGGGAACGCGAGACGGTCATCTGGCAACACTGGCTTGCTGTGTTTGTCAAAAGCAGTGGTGTACGCGGGGCGTGTGTTTGTAGTTTTTTTTAAATAAAACGATAATTGTGTAGTTTTTTTTACTCTTCATAATATTTATAGAATTAATCTTTTGCCCTTGACAAATTATCAGTTTGTGATTTTGTTGGCAGCGTTGGATTGCATTGAAATTGATCACAAGATTCAAGGTAAATAATTTTTAACAATAAATGCAATTATTGTGTATCTCAATTCGTGATTTGTCAACGAAAATAGTTAGCTAATTATCCCAGAGAATAGTATATTCTTTATTCGACGGTCACGGAAGTCTTTTGAACTTCTAATTAGTAGTGGGAAGTGATAACCGCAATCTTATCGTCTCATCGGTGCGTATTCTAATAAGGAAAATGGGTGTATTCTCATCCCATTATTTAACTGAGTCATGAGTACCTTGAGAATTTTTTACGTTATTTTTATGACACAAACAACAATTTTTTGGTGTAAGTTTGTTGTGTCTGTTGCATGATTTGTGGGTTTTTGTAATGGTTATACGTATCTCTTAAATGCAGCGGTGGCCCAGTGGTAACGGCCCGACTTACGAGTTGTAGGTCGTGGGTTCGAACCCAAGCAGGCGCTTTACTTTGTGTAAATAATTTCATGCTCTAAAAACGGTGAAGGAAAACATCGTGAGGAAACCGGTATGTCTTAGAACCAAAAAATTCGAAGACATGTGACATCTACCAACCCGCACTGGGCACGCGTGGTAGATTGCAGCCCACTCCCTCTCACAGAGAGGAGGCCTGTGTCCCAGCAGTGGGAACATTAATAGGATGATGATGATGATCTCTTAAATGCAATATTATGATAAGAAGCCGATGGTGTCCCACAGCATGGCAAAGGCTTCACGACTCTTTTTCCACCCTCCTCTAAGATGACCCTCCGACCCCACTTCTCTCTATTTATTAAAGTTATATACTTAGTACAGTTCTTAAATTAGTGAATCATTATATGGAATTATTAAAAAAATAAAAATAATAGCTACTGCAATATATACTACCTACCTAATAAAAAAATACTGCATTTTTTTAATTAAAATATTTGTTACAGAATGCTGAGAGGAAGAGTGAAACATTTACTACACTGCACTTTTTTCATATCATTTATATTTCTTTTTCTTGTATTTGCTGGAGCAATAAATTTAGATGATAAAGAAAAAGAAAAAATTGATCCTTTGGAAAGATATGGAATTTACGGTGCAATAATATTATATGTATTAAGACTTTTTACTCTACTAACAATACCTCAAGTCCTGTGCAATTTTGCAGGATTGACATTATTCAATGCTTTCCCAGGAAATGTAAAACTCAAAGGTTCTCCTTTGCTAGCACCTTTCATATGTATCAGAATTGTGACTAGAGGGGACTTCCCAAAATTAGTAAGAGATAATGTAACAAGAAATATGAACACATGTGTTGATGTGGGAATGGAAAATTTCATGATTGAAGTTGTGACTGACAAAGCAGTTAATTTATCAAAGCACAGAAGAGTTAGAGAAGTGGTTGTGCCAGCAGAATATAAGACTAAATCAGGTGCTTTATTTAAATCAAGAGCATTGCAGTATTGCTTGGAAGATAGTGTTAATATACTTGCTGAAAATGATTGGATTGTGCATTTAGATGAAGAAACATTGTTGACTGAAAACTGTGTAAGGGGGATATTGAACTTTGTGCTGGATGGCCAGCATCAGTTTGGTCAAGGACTGATCACATATGCTAATGAGCACATTGTTAATTGGCTGACCACTCTTGCTGATAGCTTCCGCGTTGCAGATGATATGGGGAAACTGAGGCTACAGTTTTATTTATTTCATAAGCCACTGTTCAGTTGGAAAGGCTCTTATGTTGTAACACAAGTGAGTATATTTGAAGTATTCAATTCTAAAACCTATAAGTTCATTAACAGGACTGCTTATATAATGTGTTTCTATTTGCAGGTAAGTGCAGAAAAAAAAGTGTCTTTCGACAATGGCCTTGATGGATCAGTAGCAGAAGACTGTTTTTTTGCTATGAAAGCCTACAAAGAGGGCTACACTTTTAACTTTATTGAAGGAGAAATGTGGGAGAAATCACCATTCACACTATGGGATTTCATGCAACAAAGAAAAAGGTGGATTCAAGGAATACTTTTAGTAGTACATTCAAAACAAATACCTGTGTTGTATAAAATCTTCCTGGCAGTATCTTGTTACTCGTGGGTAACCCTGCCATTTTCAACAAGTAATGTTTTCTTAGCTGCTGTATGCCCCATACCTTGTCCACAGGCTTTGGACATAGTGTGTGGATTCATAGGTGCTGTCAATATTTATATGTATATCTTTGGTGTCTTTAAATCATTCCCTATTCATAGATTTGGTCCAGTAAGATTCTTTTTGCTTATTGGTGGAGCCTTAGCGACCATCCCATTCAATATTATTATTGAAAATGTTGCTGTTATCTGGGGAGTGCTAGGGAAAAAGCACAAATTTTACATAGTGAACAAGGAAATTAAGATACCAGTGACTGTATGATTTCTCACTACAATATGTCATATCATTTTAAAGTTTTACTGATTTTACAATAGTAAGTGCACAAAATACTTAAAGGGCTTATCTTGCACTTACTTCGAAGTGTGAATCATTGAACACACTAGTTTGTGAATCATTCTATGATTGTTTTCACAAAGATAACACGATACATACCGAAATGTTAGTCACTGTGTATGTTTGTTACCAAAGTCAAAATTTACAATATTTCCATGTTTTGTAAATCGAAACTTCTTGATTTAATATTAAGCACAATATTGATATTTAAATGTAAAGGTAAATAATGATAGCTTTGGTTTTATATGTTATCTACAGATGATTTATTTTTCGATGCCCTGTTGTTTCATACTGAATAGTTATATATTTTGTTTGTATTAAAATATTGTAAATTCATGCAGTAAGTCACCTTAAGCTTTAGCTATAATCATTTTAGTTATTTTTGCACTTCGCCAATATCTAAAATGCAGGATATTATTGTTTTACGATTTTATGGTACTTTTAAAAAGTATTTCGCATTTCCGATAATAATTAAAAACTATTTACGATATGTGAAGAGGTGTATAAAACAAAGAATTCGGTAAGTATGTCACTGCTTTGGATTGTTTGCTGCTTATGCTAAGGTGCTTATATTTTTATCACTGTGTCCTCCATAATAATTAATAATACTCCATACATAGCCGATAGAATATTGTTTAAACTCAATTACATAATGTGAAGTTAGTACTATAATTTGTACTAGTTTATGCTGTTAGACAAATATAAAAGACGTAAGAACAAATAGTCTAGTTTGAGTCCTGAGCAAATACTAAGCAATTTTTTGCATTACTGTCTTAAAAACCCAAGATTCTGTTTTATAATCTGAGCTTTAAAAATTCATACATAGGGATGATGATTAATTAATTTTTTGTCTCTCAGGTACACCCCGATTCAAACTTAATGGTTGCTCGGAATATGAGGCGAGTTGCTGCGCAGTAACGAATTCATGGGTCAGCGAGGGTGAGGGGTGAGGTACTGCGCAGCGAGAAGCTAACTTCCGAGACGCCATTAAGTTTGAATCGAACTGTAGTTTGTTAAAAAATATTGGACCCGTATTTTTTCTTTGTTTTTACGTAATCAAAAGATTACTGGGATAACTTGAGTTATACGTTACGCCTATGTAGGTTTTATACTTAGTTGTGTGTGACGTAGCGAGCCCCTGCTCCCCAACTTTAATGCGTTTTAGGCTGACCCCACATTAGGCGTGCGCGTTCCACGGGCGTTCCTCGGGCGTGTGAGTAAAGAAAGCCCGCACCCCGCCCCGCAGCGCCCGCGTCGTTCACACGCCCAAGGAACGCGCGCGCCTAATGTGGGGGAGGCCTTATCTAACTCATTTTTTATTAATAGGTATGATAAAGCAAAATATACGTGGTTAATATTATCTGACTGACGGACTAAATAGAATTATTTTTTTTTACCCAGGCATCGTCACTATTATCATAACTGAAATATTTGATACTGAAAGCATGTACCTACATAAAAAGTGAGATGTATGTTTAATATTTATAGTATATCTTCAACATTATAACATCAGTTACATATTGCCATTGCGTAATTTTCGAAGTAAAATATTAATTTTAGAAGTGGCTTGTACAGGTTTTCTTATGAATGTTATATTTATTAAATGAGGTTCAAATTTCAACAGTTGCTACTAGCTGTACTTAACCATCATTATTGAAGTAGTTAAATAGATGTGTAGTAGGTATATTAATGAAACTAGTATTGTTGCATACTGATGTAACAAAGGGAATACTATAATTATTTTCATGGATGAAATGATTGAAATCTTATTGTTCCTGCATTTTTTGTGATGTCTTTTCATAATTTTTTAACATAATTTATTTCATTGAAATAGGAGGATATGTAAGTTTTTTTCCAAATTATTAGTAGGTACCTACACGTAATGACTGAGTACATAATATTTTGAATTTGAATTGAAATTGTTGTAATGTGGTTAAAGCGAGTTAGATTTGAGGATGTTTGAAATAAAGTACAATATTTTAAATTCAAAGCAAATACGGTCAACTGTGGCATCTTTACTTTCCATGAGTAACTTTACCCATGAGTGATTTGATTACTTAAATATCTCTCGATTACTAAAAATCTGTTGCCGCCATTTAATATCAAAGAGATGCAAGAGTAGAAAAATCGACTATTTGTAACAGATTTGTAGTAATCCAGAAATATTTGCACACATGTTGACGGTATGCCACAGTTGACGGTAGTAATATGAATGACACAAATGTAGGTTACAAAATTTTAAAATTTGTTAAGTGTTGTAGTATGAGTCGGAATTTTTAAACTCGAAGTAAGATGCACACAGTATTCTGTCCAATAAGTTTTAAGTTCTTTTCAGTAAAACGTACCTAATAACTATTGTAATTGCTTTAAAACACCACATCTGACTAGTCATGTAAATATTTATGAATAAATAGCTAGTTCTAATTTGTAGTAGTCTAGATGAATAAGTAATTACCAGTGTTAATTGGGGTCTGTGTCTACTTAGTTTCTTATAGGATAAAGGTCAGGGTTCAACTCTGTTCAACCCATTGTGATGGTCTAAGTATTCAATTACACAATTACCTTCGTTAATTATCATATTAGTTCATGACAAAAGACATTATGTGCCCATTATGGTCATTATAATTGTTGAGTCAGTTGTTAATTATTTTAGTATCTATCATACAGGGCGATCTAATGTATTTGTTATATCTCGCCAAGTTTGAAATGATCCCTCGATGTTATGTTGTAAATTGTAGTCACAAGTGATTTACGTCTTAAATTAGTTCGATATTTTTGTATTACTATTATTTTCTATGTTATTGATTGGCAGTTGAGATGTATGTTAACGAACTTAATCAAAATTTGATTATATAAGGTACGTAAATCCCATCTTTGTACATATAAAAAACACTTAGATACATAAATAAATTCGAACATTCAAATGTTTTGTAATTCACCTTACCTTTTTCATTTTGTTTTGTCTGAAAGGACACTACTAAAAATATGTATTGTACAATTACCTAGCTTGCCTTATGTTTAGCACAGCCTGGTTTTATGTTAATACTTAATTATACAGTATCAGCATAAGCGCACCCACTAATCTTTCTAGTAACATAACTACACAGACAGCGGTAGATATCTGAATTTGCGTTGAGTTTACCCTGTCAAGTTTTGTTTGTTTAAATTGAGAAACAGAGTCTTAATAGATCCAGATATCCGACAGCGACCTTGACTGCCGGACAAAGAACATGTATGTGTTTACGTATTGCAGTTTGCAATTAGTGTCAATTGAACTACCGAACTAAACTCCTACGAACAAACAATTTCTATTATTGTTACAAACGTCACGCTACACGCATCGTTGACGCGGTATCGCAGCCTATATAATATAATCGGTCAGCAAGACTGCTTTTTGTACGTCATACCGACGATAATTATTGTCTTCTTCCTCCCCGACCACTGCGTGGGTTTGGACCCACGCAGTACTGTAATATGCGGCAGCCCCGCATGTGTTTGGACACATGCGGGGCTGCCGCATATTACAGTGTTGTTGCAGCAGAGGCAGATGTGAAGTTCAAGTAATCTGGGGGCCTCATCAAAGGGCATACAATAGGTACCGACCTCCTAAGGGTCATCGCAGACAGAGCAGCAACTGCGCGAGCATTCTCGCGCAGACAGAGCAGCAACTGCGCGAGCATACTCGAGCGTGCTCGCGGCAAACGTATGCCGCACGGAATTATATTTTGCACGCTATTTCCATCTATTTCAGTTGTATTTAAGTTCAATAACAACTATTTAATGAAAACTGCTCGAGCATCTAGCAGCTCTGACTCTGCTGACCCTAAATCAGAACAACACGTCAAGTACAAAGGTACAACAAGTACTTGTGACTTGTGAGTCATCCTGATACGGAATTTCCGTCCGCGTGCACCGGAACTCAGTCAATAATAGACAGACGACGAGGTTTGAAAAAAATTACAATTTATCTATTAAAAGACATACCTATCTGCTGATATGAAACCCACTCATGTTCGGTAAATACTTTGTGTTATCGCACGGAATCTACACCCAGGCCCGCACATGGGGGGGGGGGGGGGGGCAGCTGGGACTAATTGCCCAAGGCCCACACCTTGAGGACGGCCCCAAAATTCTTTATTCCACTTGTCGATAGACTTTTTCGTTTGAAAAAATTAGTACCTATATGTTGATCTAAATATGATTCGCGGCCGTATCAAATGTTTATTTATAGAATTATAATCATAAAAGTCATCAATACAACTCTCTAAGTTCATGTGGTTCATGTAGGTAACTGTATTGAATGACTAATTCATGAAATCATGACATTTGACACTTTTGCTAATTTAAGGAGTTGTAGGTAGGTACCTATTGCTAAATCTAAACTCAAACTCAAACTCAAAGCATTTATTTCAATTAAACCATTTACAGGCACTTTTGAATTGTCAAAGAGTCGGTCAGTTAGTCAGAAAGTTGAAGCTAGTCTAATGATTTATAATTCTGTAAACCCATATTTGTTACGGTCGCGAATCATATTATTTTAATCAACATACAACCTGACACTGAGCTGCAAATTGCAGAAAACGAAAGAAAATTTGGATTTCGTGGGCTACCTTAGCGCATCCCCCTTTAATAACAGATTTCCTTTCCAAATCTATTATTAGATTATAATATGTTGTGTCAAAAAACCCGAAAGCTTTTATTTTCGTTACTTAGGTACTTAGGTATTTTTACTATCTAATTGTGTTGATATCAGTCGATGACATCATTTTACCGTACCTGCCATTCTCCTCTAGATAATGAAGGATAGCCATAGGTCAACAAAACGCCCTCTATCGCAAATGAGGTGCCCTATCTAGTACATAACATACCTACCTATACCCAATAAATAATAATAAAATAAACAACTTAAACCATTATTGCTGGTTCTACAAAGTTTTCTAAAATTTTTCTTTATTATTCCTACTAAAATTTTCTTAAATAAATATCTTAAATTACTTTGGGTGCACTTTTTTTTTCCTAAACAGCTTCTTGTCCTTCGACAAAGGCCTCCTCTAAAGATTTCCATCTCTCTGTGTCTCTCGCCCTCTGAATCCACTGGACCAGTTACTCTTTTGACGCCGTCTTCCCAACATTTCGCTTGTCGTCCTTTGCTCCTTTTTCCATCCCTTGGGTAGGTAGCTAGGTACCACTCTGTTATTCATTTGGTCCATAAATCTTTTCCTCTCATAAATGTCCAGTCCATCGCCATGTTTGTGTTTTACATACTTTTTTCTTTTAATCTTACTTTATCTCTTCTCTTGACTCCAATTACGCTTCTTTCTATACTATTTTGTCTGACATTTATTTTCTGCATTAGTTGTTCCGTTAACGCCCATGTTTAGCAACTACCACTACATGTTGTAAAAAATGCCATCCGATCCTGCTGGGCAGTTTCTGAGAACCAACGCTTCAAAGTCGCCAAAAAACCCTTTTTGTGGTCCATTCGGACGGTACGGGTTCGGTATCACTTCAAGACCCAGATTACCAGTCGCCATCCGGTTGCCTCTCCGATAAAATTTTACGTGCCATTGCCTTGAATATATAACCACATACGTCCGTGGGGAATTACTTCGTTTTATCCTCATCGTTACACCATAATGTGATCATTAAGTACCTATGGTACAGTAGCGGTCTTATGTCGCTAGGCCATTTTTTAAAGGAATCGCTTGACGTTTAGTTTGACTTACGACCTTCTATTTTCAAGAGACATGCATCATCTTCAAGTGATTGTAGTTCATAATTTCAACCTTACAATCTGAGTCAAGTTGACCTAGCGGTTAAGCGCGTTCAGAGAAAATCGATGAGCCGTGAGTTCAAATCCCGCGTAGCATTAGACTTTTTGTAAGTTTTTACTTGATTGGAAGTAATGGGACAGAAATATAATGATATTATTCTTTATCTTGTTCGCCTTGTTCACACATTTCGTAAAGTTAGGAAGGTAGATCATATTAAATTAAATGAAGAATTTAGATTTCTGTGAGGTAGACATGAGTTTTAGGAATATTTAACTTGATCGGAATGAATGTTGTCGTTTGGTTGTAGTTGTTGGTTAGTGACGTGTGGTTTAATAGCAAAGAAAAATTAAACTACTACTCAAAATTTGCAAAATGTATGCAAATATTAATATTGAGACGAGGGCGACTATTATTGCGCTGCATAAAAGTGGTCTTAATAGAAGACAAATATCTGATGAAACCGGACTAAATGTGAGTGATTTTATTTATGAATTGTAACTTAAACTTTTATTTGAAAATACCTAAGATTATTTGGTGGCATATGAATTAATTGTTTTAATTATTTTTTAAATCCATCATGAGGCCGATAAATAATTAGTGTTTATTATTGGATTTATAAATGCAGAGTTTTAATATTTTAATGTTATATTGTTATCACATAACATAATCAGCCTATTAATGATCCCACTGCTGGGACACAGGCCTTCTCTCTGTGAGAGGGATATTGTTATATTATAAATATTATTAAAAATAACAAGTGTTTGTTATTGGATTTATATATGCAGAGTTTTTATATTTTATTGTTACATTAAATAAATATTATTATATTTTATAAAAATGAAGTCTTGTTAGTAGTAGCATTTTGTTATAGCTACTTTATTATAATATAACTAATATATATTTTTTTTTGTTTTAGAGGAATACTGTTAGTCTCTGGATTAAAAGATATGAGGAAGAGGGTAGCCTTGCTAGTCGACAGCGAAGTGGAAGGCCAACGCTTATTAGCGAGGCACAGCGACGATATATGGTGGGCGAGTATGAAACAAATGGTTTCACACCAACTAGACACTTTGCAAACTTATTCGACACTTCAGTGCGAACTGTTCGCCGTGCCCTTCACGCTGAAGGCTTGCATAACAAAGTGCAAAGGTGGGATGAGAGATGTATAGAACAATTAAAAACCCATTGCAAGGAGGTGTGGGAAAATTTAAGAGGAACCGAAATATGTGGTAATATTGTAGGGTCGATGCGCAAACGTCTACTTGACTGCATCGAAAATAATGGGAGTTATACAAAATATTAATACCTAGATGTTTGGTTATAATTATTAGACGGTGTCACTAAATATTTATATTAACATAACCGTAATTATTTAATGATCTTAAATTGAGGTTTAGTTTCAATCTTCTTTTCGTCAAGAAAATGAACACTTAAGCTATATAACCTCAATATAATAACATTCATTGTGACGTTACATAAAAACATGCATAAAGTCTAAAATATCATATAGGTAATAGTTTTCCATAAACTCTGCCGATACCTATAATAAGTGGGTATCAACAATATTATATTTGTGTTATTAAGTATTAGAATATCCATTCCTTGTTATATTATTATGAATTGACTAAGTGGGTAGTGGTACCCACTAACAAAAAATCTTAAGAACGGTTAACAAGAGAACTTCTTTTATCTAGGTAGGAATGTGACGTCACAATTCTCATAAAAGTTTGTTAATTTTATAAATGAATAAAACGAATAAACATTTTTGTTATCATAGCACAATTTTTTTATTTCCACCTTTCAACACCGAAAAGATAAATATTATTTAACTATTTATGTGATTTTTAATCACATAAATAGTTAAATAATAATACAAAAACTAATATTTAGTTTCTTATAAATATTATGCATAAATACATTTTAAATAAATACAAATATCTAAAAGTTTTTGTTATAAATACAAATATGGTCTAACATTCGTGAGCATCAAGATGACGGGACCAAGCCCCCAATTTAAAATGCATCACATTCAAGAGTTAGTACTACATATGTACTAATTGTACCCTAAACAAGACATTTGTACCTCTAAAGGTAAAGGAATTATGTCAAGATTTCCATGGTCCCGCCACTTTGATATCAAAGTGGCGGGACCTTTTGGATGCGCTATTCAGAGGCAGGTAATACACACCCGAAGACTTAGTACTACATTTGTACTGGTATATACTCAGTTTTCAATACAATTGTAAGTGCCAAATTAAAGTTATGTGATTAAAACATTGGTCCCGCCATTTTGATGATTCATGTTATCGCTGAATTCATATGAAAAACGTTAAAACTCGTGCAAAATCAAATGTGGAAACTTAGTACGTCATACGTACTTCATCGTGTGTAATTTTCATATTCGTAACTTAAGTACATCAAAAATGATCTATCATTCGTAGTTTTCTTTGAAATGGTCACATCTATGCAGAAATGAAACAACCCAAAATTGTTTTGAAAAATGTATATTATTATAATTGATCCAATTTAACTACTTATACAGGGTGGATTTTTGAGACGGGGCAGCAACAGTGTTGGGCAATGGGACAATTCAATAATTTTTTTAATTGTAGAAGCAAACAATTACAATTTTTATTGCAATTGATTTAATTCAATTGTATTTTAATTGTGAGATGCAATTGAAATCAATTGCAATTAAATCCATTAATTGTGGTTCACAATTAATTTAATTGCAATTAAAAAGTTAATTGTTATCTACAATTAACTTAATCGTCAATTGTTTATTATAACAATTAATACTATTTGATGAATGTAAAAACTCACGCACGGGAATGTACTCCCGGGATTAAAAGTATTCTATGTGTTAATCCAGGGTACAAACACATAGAATGCTACATAAACTGATAATATTAGTAGGAAGTAGGATAGGATTAACTGTAATTGTAAACATGCAAACAATTAACAATTAATTAATTGTAATTGCAAAGTTTTACAAGCACAATTAATTAACTGTTAATTGTCTATCTTGCAATTACAATTCATTATTTTAATTGTTAATTGTATATATGTAATTCAAATTCAACGTTATTACTACGTCATAAAGAAGATTTGACTAGCAATCTAACTTGCTTATTGTATTCATGTGTGCATACATAATTGTGAATCCTACATTGTTCAGGTAGTTATGATCATAAAGTGGTTCGTAAAATAATGTGCTTTTGGCTGTATACATGTTACTGAAATAAAGCAGTCACATATTAATGAATCTAAATCTTGACCACAATTATTAATTATGCTTATAGTTGTTACAATATTATGAAGTTTTTTGACGTTCATATATTTTTGAAACCTGAAAGGGCCAATATATTAATGAACGCGACTGTACATAGCACGAATTAACTCTACATACTTCCCTGGCAAACCTTTCTCTTTCAAGGCCCATCACAACACATCCCGAGGTATTATCATACGCTTTCTCCAGATCAATGAACACATGTGCCAGTTTTTGTGTGCACGTCTGTACTTCTCGCGCAATTGGCGCAGTGCAAAGGTGGCGTCCATTGTTCCTCGACCTGGCATAAACCCAAACTGTTTTGGGGTAATCTCACTCTCCTCTCTCAGTCTTTTCTCTATTTCTTTCTCCCATAACTTCATTCTATGTGACATGAGCTTTATCCCTCGATAGTTGTTGCTGTCCCGTACATCATTAATATTCTTGAAGATGGATCAGTCAACACTTTATGCCTTATTTAACAGATGAATACAATCATCTGCTAATTAAGACATTGTCTTTGCCAATTAATTAACTTGTATTTTACTAAATAAATGAACCCAGCACATACAGCACTTTCCCTGCATGAGATACAGTCATACAGAGTTATGACCATACAAAAAAAAATACACTCATTGAGATCTTTCATACGATATAGGTAGAAAAGTGTTACAACACTTGGGACGGAGCCGCCCATTCTTCTTTGTAGTCATTATTTAATAGTAATGATTAATTTGTAGAATTTGTATTTGTGTTTGTTGTTTTTTGTTTGTTTGTATACGGTAATTGTTTTGTTTTTGTTTGTTTGTGTGTTGTGTATTTGTAGATGGATTTGTGTTGTTTGTTTTGTTGTTTGTGTTTGTATTTGTGTTTGTTGTGTGTTTGTGTGTGTTTTGTTTGTTTGTTTGTTTGTTTGGGTATTAGTATTAATTCGCAGTTTCCCTCGAGGTGAGGTTCAAAAATTCCTCCCTGTACATCAGAATCATAAAGCTCATTTGGTTCATTTCTGCATACATCTTTCCAATTCTATAAAAATAAAATTTTCGATAGTAAAATATGATACTTGAGGAACTTTTATCATTAAAACACTAAAGGCAACATTTATATTGGATCAATATACATATATATCATTATCAAAACCATTTTTTTCATTTCTGCATAGATGTGACCATTTCAAAGAAAACTACGAATGATAGATAATTTTTGATGTACTTAGGTTACGAATATGAAAATTACACACGATGAAGTACGTATGACGTACTAAGTTTCCACATTTGATTTTGCACGAGTTTTAACGTTTTTCATATGAATTCAGCGATAACATGAATCATCAAAATGGCGGGACCAATGTTTTAATCACATAACTTTAATTTGGCACTTACAATTGTATTGAAAACTGAGTATATACCAGTACAAATGTAGTACTAAGTCTTCGGGTGTGTATTACCTGCCTCTGAATAGCGCATCCAAAAGGTCCCGCCACTTTGATATCAAAGTGGCGGGACCAGGGAAATCTTGACATAATTCCTTTACCTTTAGAGGTACAAATGTCTTGTTTAGGGTACAATTAGTACATATGTAGTACTAACTCTTGAATGTGATGCATTTTAAATTGGGGGCTTGGTCCCGTCATCTTGATGCTCACTAACATTCACACATTTTAAGTGGGATTCGAACTCAAGCCTCATTGATCGCGTATCCATTGCTTTACTCAAACAGCTACGGGCACATGTCAACTAGAAGTGAATTTTATCAATGCAATGGTAAGAAAGGTCACCTCTATGACGCTTATTCTAAATGCAACAGAAATATAATGTTGTTTCGCGTTAGTGCGACGGTGTGTGTTACTGATGAGAATATAAATTATGAGATTATATGAAATAAGATATGAATACTCGTAACGAACAGGATCTGTACTCACAGAAATCAAAATGATTAGTAGGTAGACTTCAAAAATCGAAGTAAAGTTTTTTTATGGGCTACCTACTAAACTTTATTATTTATGTGAACAAGACGAATGAAAGAAACAAAAAACGAATGATTATTATCGATCTACTACTAAATATTAAATATTAAAAACTAAACTAAATATTAAAAAGAAAAAGTGAACTATAAATAGTAATTATTTAAAAAAAAAATATCCGCAGGAGAGATTCGAACTGTCGGCTCGCTGAAAACACACAAGTATCAAAGGACGTAACCATTGAGCTAGCATATGTCATACATTTTGCTGGTTGAAATTATGAACTACTATAAGTTATAAACCAAGTGAGTGTGTGTGCGTGTGGAACAACTTATAGAAGAAGGTCGTAAGTCAAACCGAACCGTCAGTCGATTACTCAAAAAAATGGCATAGCGACTTAAGACCGCTACTGTACCTACCTACCTACTCCATTTGAAATAAGATTAGACATTTAAACAAACCTTTTTTACAGACCGATTCTGATTTCTATACCGTAAGGCAAAATGATGGCATTAAAAAGCAAAAAAGTGGTTACAATGCCAACTGTTTACTGCAGCTGCCATTTGTCATGCCACCAACGCAATAGAAGTCAAAATCGGTTGAACGGGCTGAAAAAAGGTTTAGTGAAATGTCTAATCTTATTTGAAATGGAGTATAGTTACCTAATCTGCGTTCGCATGTCATTTGCCAAACATGATTGTAAACAAAGTCGAGTTTTAGGAAAAGCAAGAATTGTTGTGCCTACACATATGGTACAGTTTGCGCTACTACTTCGTCTACTTCATATTTTTCTATGACGTTTTCAACGGTACTAGTCAGTCTAAAATCAACTTTATTTAGACCCGCGTAAAGTTAAAGTTTGTCCAAGTCAAAAACTCGTGTTTGTTTACATGTTTGGCAAATACATTGTGAACGCAGATTACAAGTATTTCTAAGCCCAGGCCCGGTTCGCATGGACGTGTTATTATCGCGGCGATTTTTTTTCACGTATTGAATTTTCGACGCTCTGTTTAGCGCCGAGAGTTGAATATCCAACAGTGTTTTCTTGACGCGCTGGATGTGATTCTCAATGCTGGGCTCAACACTGAGAGTTGAAAATCCAGTGTTAAACTGTTTTTTAGGTTTTTTTATGGCGAGTCTTATGTAGGTTCTTATTATGTATGTAAGTAAGTATTTTATACGCTGGTCTAACGGTTTCGTCATAATGACTTAAGTACATAGGTACCTTCCAATAGGTACAATAGCAACAATGATGAAGCGTGATTAATTTTTTTACCCGACTGCGCGACAAGTCGACAGCAAAGAGAAGGGTTTTGCTTTACACGCGTATCTTTGTATGCGGGATTCTTTATAAGGAAGTACCATAAAGCCCAGTTCGTTGGTCAGAGTTGGAAATGCGCAGGTTCAGGTGGGTCGATACATTAAGTATCTTGGCCTTACCCTAGACGGTCTGTGGGGCTTCGAAGAGTACTTCGAACGCTTGGGTCCCCGCAGCGGAAGGCAGTGGGTGCTTTGCACAGACTGTTGCCCAATCTCGGTGGGCCTCGAGAAGAATTTCGTTGCCTCTTCGCCGGTGTCGTGCGATCGATGGTCCTTTATGGCGCACCTGTTTGGTCAAATAGGCTGTCAGGCGTCCGACGCTGCAGGACTCAAATCAATAGCTTGCAGCGGAAAATGGCTATTCGTATCGGACGAGGATACTGAACTGTATCCTTTGAGGCGGCAACTCTTTTGGCACGCTTTCCGCCGCTGGACGTCTTGGCGGATATGGACGCGGGGGTCTATAACCAAATCCGTGTCATCCGCCCAAGTAGCAATGGCGTGCCAGGAATCGCGCTCGAGCGGTGGCGTGACCGGCTGCAACAACCGCAATATTCGCGTAAGCGTGTTGTCGAAGCCGTCCTACCGCACGTAGAAGCCTGGCTGAAAAGAGGGGAGCGCATCTCTTACAGGCTTACTCAGATGCTGACCGGGCACGGTTGCTTCGGTGAGTACCTGAACAAAATTGGTCTAGAGGCTACGGCAAATTGCCATCATTGCGGGGGCGGCTTAGATTCTGCACAGCACACGCGACGAGTGCCCTGCGTGGGTTGCTGAAAGACGGGTCCTGGTAGCCAAGATCGGGCGAGATTTGTCTCTGTCAGTAGTAGTGGGATCTATGCTAGCGGTGCCGGAGAACTGGAGAGAAATGGCCTCCTTCTGTGAGACCGTGATGGTTCAGAAGGACGCGTCGTCATGCAGTGAGTCGGATGTGGGACAGCATCGGGTTGTGGCTGACTGCTGGCGTCAACCAGGAGAGAGTAGATTGGGCTCTGCTTGTGAGACCGGCCGAAAGTGCAGGTGCTGTGCCAAAGTTGCTGATGAGGCGATAATGACCAGGAATGCGTGTTCGCTGCATGCTGGTGGTCAGGACACCCGTTAAAGCCTTGGGTGCTGGCTGTCTGATGTGACTCGCCTCACGAAAGCTTGCGGGAGTGGTGATGATGACGTCACGCTGAAGTAGTTGCACGAAGGCTGCGTTGTCGTTCATTCTCGGGTTCACCAATTGAGATGTATGAGGAACAGGGTGTAAAGTTCACTCATCATATACACTCGTCTATCGTCAAGATGATTTTGGCATCCACCTGGCTAAGGCTGCCTGTCCACTGAAGCGGAGAGGAGAGGAGAGGAGCGGAGACGTGCCAAAATTAACCAATGGAATTGCATAAAATCTCCGCTCCGCTTCAGTGGACAGGGATTTGCGAACTAGTTTAAAAATTCATACAAAACCGGGAAGCGGAGCGGGGAAGCGGAGCGGAGAAGCCGAGTAAGGAAGCGGAGAAGCGGAGCAGGGAAGCGGAGCGGAGAAGCGGAGCGGAGAAGCGGAGCAGGGAAACGGAGATGGGATGTGCAAAAAAACCAGCCGCGGGGCCAGGGGGAGGGGGAGTAGTGTACCACCGATTTTTGGCCAGTGCGTGTCCCGGGCGGGAGATCGTATATAATTATATATGTGGCCTCTTTGTTTCGATTTAGGGGAGACCGGGTACAAAACTAATACTTTGACATTGGTTTCTAAAGTATAGTATAAAATCGTTTATTTCAACATCTAACTTACAATATTGAGGTACCGTTGGTCCCAAACTAGGCACAGCCTGTATCTTGGGCACCGTTACTTATAAAATAAAATATTATACAATATTTTATATTTAGGTTTTAATAAATAAAAGTTGAAATTGGCGACAGTTAAACTAATTAGCCTCTTCGAGACTGCAAAACTAGAATTAAAAAATGAAAAAAAAATAAAACTAATTCAGGTTGGAAAACTAAAATAAAAACTATGAGAGGAGGAGGTCAGGGAAACCACCTTTGTATGAGAAAGAGTTTATTGTCGTATTCACAAATAATATAAGATCGGTTTTTGGGAACGAAAGAACCCTAAAATAAACTTCGTGCGACAATGGCGGCACGAGGCAGGCGCGCGGCACCGAGAGATACGCGTGTACGCTCAATGCGTCTGGGCAGCGGACTGAGGCGCGTCGCGGGGCGCCTTCCTCGTAACGCCAGGCGAGGGAAAGAGATGACACTACTCATTATATCGCGTCGGCACGCGACCGCGGGACGCTCGCACTGGACGCAGTTGTGGTGTCTGGGTTGCTACATACTCCCCCTCCAGTCCTGGAGAACGCCCTCGCTCCTGGACTGGTACACTAACAGCAGCATTAGCTGGACGTCCGCGATTTCGTTTTGGAATAACGGGTTTTGGTAAGGAGTTGTTGCTACCTCGGTAACGTGTAAGGTCTTCGGAATGATATTTCCCTAAATCTACATTTGGTTGTTCTGTACTCGCGATGGTGTAAGTTGTTGGACTAACCTTTTTAGTGATCTGGTAAGGGCCATCTCGGCGAGGGTAGAACTTAGAAGTGAGGTCTTTTGACCCTTTGCTTAATAAGTGAGACTTAAGCATGACTAAATCACCTACCTCGAATGCGTCAGATGGTCGGCGTGAAACGTCGGCGTACTGCTTAGTCTTGTCCTGCTGGATCTCTACGCGTTCCCGAACAGCTGACAGCGAATGTAGGAAGTTTTCGAGGTAAGGGGTCACTTGTGGGACAAAGTTTTCTTTGACCCTGATGGCACGAAGGTCGTGAACTACCTCTGTGGGTGACCGCATCTCTCTGCCAAAGGTTAAATAGGCCGGTGACTTGCCTGTTGTGCGACATTTTGCGCTATTCAGGGCAAAGCGGATCACTGGCAACTTCTTCGGCCATGAGGTGTGGTCGTCTGCCACGAGATGTGCCAGCATAGCTTTAAGGTCGCGGTTTTTTCGCTCTGCAGGATTAGCTTGTGGATGATACAGCGGGACAAAATTTTGTTTGATGTCTAGGACTGACATACATTGTCGCATCACTGCGGAAACGAACTGGACACCGTTGTCCGAAATAATCCTGCGAGGCAGACCAAACCGCATGAAATATTCCTCGATGAGGACATGAGCGCAGGCTTCTGCTGTTGCTTCTTTTAGAGCAAACAGTTCCGTCCATCGGGTAGCAGTGTCTTCAATGAGAAAGACCCACCGCTCCCCCTGGTCTCCCTCCGGAAGTGGGCCGAACAGGTCCATGGCCAACACCTCGTTCCGCTGGCTCATGACCGGTGTCTGGAGTAGGCCTGGGGGTTTGGCGTTGTTGGCCTTATATCTCTGGCAGTGGACGCAGGCTAAGACATAATCGGTGATTATTCTCCGCATCCCTGTAAAATAATACAGCTGTGCTACCTTCTGGTAGGTTCTATCGATACCTGGGTGGCCAGCTGTTTGAGAGTCATGTAACTCATTCAAAATAGCTGCTACTTGACCGGCAGGTATAACTAACTGAGGGGATTCACTCTCAGAGTCTGGATTAAATCGGTACAGGACTCCTTGATCCATGAGGTAACCCCTTTCTAACCATCTTTTAGATGCAACATCATCAGGTCCTTCTAGCTCCTTAACAATCTTTTCCACTTCAGGGTCCGAAGTCTGTTCCAGGCGAAGCTGACTAGGTGTCTTTGCAGGAAGATCGCAGATGACTGTACAAATACCGCAAGTGTCACTTGTGTCGCTGGAACAAATCGGTCTACTTAGCGTGTCTGCCACGACATTCGCCTTCCCTGGGGTATACTCGAATTTGATATCAAAAGATTGGAGCTTCAAATCCCAACGGACTAATCTACCTGCTGGTGATTTAAGTGATAGCAACCAGCGTAGAGGCTGATGATCACTACCAATTACGACTGGTTGACCGTCTAGGTAAGGCCGAAAACGCTCCACCGCCCACACTACAGCGAGTGCTTCACGCTCCGTGGTGGAGTAGTTGCGTTCAGCTGCGTTGAGGAGTCGGCTGGCATATTCAATGGGCCTTTCCTGATTGCCGTCGCCCTGCAATAAAACTCCGCCCAAGGCGTAGTTACTTGTGTCAGTACGCAGAATGAAGGGACGACTGAAATCGGCTTGCACCAGTATTGGAGCTGTGGTCAGTAGACTCTTCAGCTCATTAAATGCTTGGGTCTGTTCTGAGCCCCAAGACCATACTTGACTTTTCCTTGTCAAGCGCGTCACTGGTTCGGCAACTTTTGAGAAGTTGGGTATGAATTTTCTGAACCATGAACAAGTTTGTAAAAAGGTTCTCAGGTGCTTAAGGTTTCCTGGTTCCTTCATCTCGAGTACAGCACTCACCTTCCCTGGGTCGGTGGAAACACCTTTTTGTGTAATAACGTGACCTAGATATTTAACGCTTTCCCGAGCAAAAGCGCACTTCTCCCTATTCACATGGAGGTTAAATTCGGCCAGACGTTTGAAAACTGCCTCGAGGTCTTGCAGATGCTGTTGGTATCCCTGAGATATTACCAACAGATCGTCTAAATAAGCTAATAAGGTTACATCTTGTAGAGCAGAGCAGGATCGTAGACGATCGATGAGACGCTGAAAGGTAGCTGGCGCGTTGCGGAGACCGAACGGCATTCTTTTAAAGCGGTAAGTACCTAAAGGACAGACAAAAGCTGTTTTGTCTCTATCAGCTTCCCTTACCTAACCTGCCAATATGAAGATCGAAGGTCTAGCGTACTCATGTAGCAGTTTCTTTTTGTGCTCTGAAGTAGCTCGTCGATGCGTGGCATCGGATATGCATCAGCTTTGGTGACTGCATTCAAACGCCTGTAGTCGACGCAGAAGCGGATACCACCGTTGGACTTCGGCACCATCAATGCCGGTGAACACCAAGCCGATTCACACTCTTCTATTATGTCATCCTGTAACATCTTACCTATTTCAGCTTTCATCAGCTCTTTCTTTGAAGGGTTTAGGCGGTAAGGAGGAACAGCAATTGGAGAATGCTCACCTGTATCAATACGGTGTTCCGCATACGGTGTTGGACCTCCCCCTGCTCTAAAGACGCGTGCGTGTCTGGTGAGGACGTCAGCGAGCGCTTGACGCTCAGCTGGTTTAAGGTGAGTACCTTCATCATCCCTAAGTACATCTGTAGAGGCACAGGACACGTCACGCGAGGTAGGTTCGACGCACAGGTTATATTTTACCGTATCATGTTTACTAAAATACCAAAATTGTTTGCAAAAATCAATAACTACTCCCGCGGCGGTTATAAAGTCGATACCTAATAACGTCTCGTTATTTGTGGAGTCGGGAAAAATTAAGAATGGAATCGTAATAACTGCCGTTTCTAAGCACACCTCTAACGTGGTGGTAAGTACATCCATCGTACGGATTACACCGTCGGCAAGCTTAACTTCGCGTGTCGAAGAGCTGAGGGGATGACCTTGACGTAGAAGGAGAGTATATAGCGTATGACCTGCAATGCAATGTTTGGCGGTCGTATCAATCAACGCGGTGCCGGAAAAACCCAAAATTTTTATATTAAAAATAGGTCGTAACTCGCGACTAATAGAGGGTCCCGTACGGTCGTTACACAAACATATTTCGGTTAAACATAAATGGGCGTTATCCTTTTGATCATTAAAATCACTACATAAAGTATCTTTATGACATGGATGGACATTGTCCTTTTGATTTTCTAAATTACACAAAATATCATAATTACGTGGATGGGCATCACCCTTTGTAATATCAAAATTGTTACACACGTTTTCTGGAATTTGCGAGTTAAGATTATCATTAATCGCATTACACATAATATTATTAGTTAAATGTTTTGGGGTATCGACCCTTTGTTTATTCAAATAACTACACACATTTTCCTGCGGAATAGAGTCGTTTTCAAAATAAATAGAGTCTGACGCGAAATTTTTGGTAATTAAATCAGATTTTACGGAATAAAAACTTTGATCACTACTTTTACTTGGTTCACTCTCACCTTGATTCTGCAACTTACGGCACTGATCTTTAGTGTGGCCAAACCGCCTGCAGTATGTGCAGGAGGGCCGTGACCTCTTTGCCGTGTCCTGCTTCGGTGGGACAGGCGCGGGCGGCGCAGCTGGAACTGGCGCCGGCGGTGCAGCTGGAACGGGCGCGGAGGGCGCGTGCGGAGCGGGCGGGCTCCGCGCCGCGGCGGCGGGCGCGCCGGTTGCATACGCTCGGGCAGGGGCGAGGTCGCGCGCGGGGGCGCGGGCGCTATCGCGAGCGGCGGATTGTGTGGACACCGGTAATGTTGCCGGCGTTTGTGTTCGACGCTCACTCGCCGTCGGCGTCATGTGATTTAACTCGTCGAATGAATCCTCGATATTCCGTGCTAGGCGGAGTAGTTCATAGAAACTACGGCACTCCTCTCTTCGTAGTCTTTTCCTTATCCTGCTGTGTAGGAGGCCGTAGGTCATGTCTATTTGAGCTGACTCCGTTGTATCGCCTTTAGGTAGGCGTGCCAAAAGGGCGCGGATGCGCGCTACGAAAATATCTGTGTTCTCATTGCCCTGCGGTGTCGCAAATATTTCCAAGTAGATCCGATGAGGCGGCCGGCGGTCACCATAGGCACTTATTAGGTTTTCTTTGGCTTCGCGCCATGACGACACGGAGTATTTTATTCCTTGCCACCACGTGGCCGCTTCATCCTTGAATAGGTAGGCTAAACCGCGCAGAATGTTTGAGTCCGCCACCTGCGCGCAATCGCTATAGGCCTCTATAGCGTCGATAAAAGCTTCAACCGACTCCTTCGGTCTGCCGGAGAACGTGGCTTTGCAGCGGGCTAGGGTGTTGTGCCCTAGCAGCGCGAGTGATTCCGGGGTTGATGCATTCGCCCGCGACATCGAGTTGAGCAACTCTCTAAATGCTTCTGTTTGAGAGCGTTGGAGAGAGGCGATAATCGTCGCCACGTTTTCGTTAGAGAACGTAGCGTTAGCGTCGATGCGCGGCGAGGAAGAGAACGCGGCGTCGGCGTCGGCGTCGCCATCTTGGTATCCGGACGCCGCGGTCGGCGTGCTTGGTCGAGAGGGGACGGGTAATGCGTCGTTTGCATCTTCCCTCCGAGTCAAACTAGCCGCTCTACTCCTTGTCACTGGCATTTTAGTTCGTCACTGCAAAACTTTCACAACTATGCACTATATTGTCACACGAAAAAAAACGTTGGAGCGCCACATATGAGAGGAGGAGGTCAGGGAAACCACCTTTGTATGAGAAAGAGTTTATTGTCGTATTCACAAATAATATAAGATCGGTTTTTGGGAACGAAAGAACCCTAAAATAAACTTCGTGCGACAATGGCGGCACGAGGCAGGCGCGCGGCACCGAGAGATACGCGTGTACGCTCAATGCGTCTGGGCAGCGGACTGAGGCGCGTCGCGGGGCGCCTTCCTCGTAACGCCAGGCGAGGGAAAGAGATGACACTACTCATTATATCGCGTCGGCACGCGACCGCGGGACGCTCGCACTGGACGCAGTTGTGGTGTCTGGGTTGCTACAAAACTAAAATTTACATTATAAACTTAAATAATTCTTGTGGTTAAAACATAAAATGAGATAAAACTTGGTATAATTACTATATTTTGCTGCTGTTCTGTATTATATGAGTGTATGTGTGAGGGTGTTTGGGGGTGTGGTGTGTGTGTGTGTGAGCGCGTAAGAGTGTGTGTGCATCTGCACTGTATAAGTTGATTTTATTTGATTATACAAAGGATTGTTTCCGTAGAAGTGTAGGATTGTTCTAGAAGCCATGATTTCACTATGTGTTTCATCTGGGTGTAAGAGGAGTTGTGGATTTTAAGAACTGAGTTTACCTTGTTGTAGATGTGAGTATGTAGAAATGATGGAAGCCGTTGGGCATACGCAGAGTTGATCGCTGGGTTTGGGATTCTAAACTTTCTTTTACTTTTAAGGGCACTTAAATCAGTTCTCTTTGAAAGTTTTATTTGGCCTTTAGAAGTAACAGCGAAAATGTACAGTTTACGTACCCCAAGAAGTGCTGCCTCTGAATATAATCTGTCAGTTGAGTAGCGGTAGGGTTTGAATAGCATGACTTTTAAAACAGCACGTTGCGCTCTCTCCAACTCCAACATATGAGTTTTGGCAGCGCCGCCCCAAACTGTTATACAGTACTGGAGAAGAGACTGACAGAGGGCAAGGTAAACTAATTTACGAATTTCGGTAGAAGCACATTCACGTAGTAGTTTCATAACATAGATCAACCTGCGAACCCTTTTAGCCATAACATTAATGTGCTGTTGAAAAGAAAAATGCTGATCCAGTGTCACTCCGAGATATTTTAAGTGATCAACCCGTTCTATCTGGTTACACGGACACGTTGAAATAGAGCTACGGCCAGGCTCGTTCACCTTACATCTGTGGATTTTTATCCTCAAATCAGGAAGTTTAGTAGCGTTCGTTTTTCTAAATATTATATATTTTGTTTTCTTTTCATTGAGCGTGAGTAAATTTAAATCCAACCACTTAGCTAACTCGCTCATTCCAGACTCGGTTTTTTCGTGTACTTCTTTCCAGTCAGCACCGTGGAAAATGATAACTGTATCGTCAGCGTAACACATCAAGTCAGCGTTAGGAATTACATTTCTTAAAATTTCATCCATGTAAATTGTGAATAAAGTAGGCCCCAGCAGACTACCCTGTGGTACACCAAAAGAAACACCCAATTCATCGCTCATCTGGTTTTCGATTCTCACACACTGCCGGCGATCCGTAAGGTAGCTGCGGAACCAGTTTAGGGCCACTCCTCTTATACCAAGCGACTCTAGTTTCTTTAATAGTATCCGACTCGAGACTGTGTCGAATGCCTTTGCGAGATCTATGAATACCCCCAGGCAGCGACGGCCTCGGTCAACGTGCCCAGAAACAATGTTGGTTAGGAGTTCGACAGCGTTTTCCGTGCATCTTCCCTGTCTAAAGCCAAATTGACGATCCGATAATAAATTGTTTTCTTCGATAAACTTCACGATACGTTTGTTCATTATTTTCTCGAGTATTTTAGAGAAGATGCTGAGCAGGGATATTGGTCGGTAGTTGTCAGGAGTTCCTTTAGGCCCTACTTTGTGGATTGGAGATACAAATCTATTTAGTTATCATATATTTTTAATTATATGAATATAGCCACGTATACACTTCGATTATGCTCTACTTTGTATCTAAATTGACCTCATTATTTGCTGCATATTGTGAAAAACAGAGATATAAAAAACGATTGTTAATTTCGACCTCTAGACCAGGGCGAAAGTAACACGGTAAGGGTCGAAAGTAACATGATAAAGGCGTGTGTAATAAATATGAAATGCAATACCAATAGACAGATCTCTTGCAAAAGCCTTTGAGCCGTTGTTTCACTCTATCGCGTCCTTTATACGGTCTGTATTATAGTAGCGAAGGTCTCTTTTCAAGAACTTAGAGATCCGTCTATTCCACTGGTATTTGAGCGCATCGTCTGAAAGCTGCAAAATCATCTCGCGCCTCTCCTCCATGAGCTGTAAAGTAGCATCAGAGAGCTTCTTGTTTCGATTTGTACTTCAAGACCCGTCGGTCTCTGACCGTATGGACAGTTTTCATTATAATCGTCCACGAAACTCCTTAGGCACTCGAAACGATTCGAGCTTAAGGTGGAATTAGTCGCGGGCTCGAACTCAAAGGTGGGAATGGCCAAAAACCACGCTGTCTCACCTGGCATCGTGTCCGACAGAGATAGTATCAGTGATGAGCAGTGGAATGGAATGGAATGGAATAATAGCTATTAATAGCGCTAAAACTGACTTTCTAAAAGTTGCAAGTGAAGAATGACACTGACTTTTTTCATAAATTTCACCATTTTTAGACAATAAACATTTATTTTCTCTTGATTTTATTGAGCTATAGCTGTGTTTGTAAATGAATTGCTTAGCTTAATGTTCAGTTAAACTATTCTACCAAAAATCAAAATTGTTCTTGCAGAAATTATCGAGATAACTTCATGTGACACTCCTACTAATGAAAAATGTACAACTTTTTTGGATATGACTCTAATGAGACCTAACGATATCATGTTAAAATTTGAATGAACGATATCAAACAGTGGAGTAAAACCACCTAGAAATTTGTATGGAAAAAATATCAAATTGTTTCACCTTAAAGCTCTCGGGGTTTTGGATTTGGATTGGTGCTGGACGGAGCGTACACTTCATCAGTCGAGATCTTTGCAGCTTAAGATTTAGATTCAATGTTCCCCTAACCAAACTGTGATCACTTCAACCGCCTCTGTGGTCTACTGGTTAAACCATCTGTCTCAGTCCCAGGTTCAATTCCCAGTGGGAGCAAAATTTTCTGCTCGGTTTGGTTCGTGGTAGGGCTTGTTCTAAGTCCGCCTGCCTAGCTGGCACTATCTTGTCTAAGTCTATCGCCATAACAACAATGTTAACAGCATTGTTGTGTTTCGGCAGTTAGATATATGATAGCCAGTTCCAACAGTGACAACGGTGGAAGTGAGTTTTAGAGCCCTACAGGGCTCTGGAAATATTCTCTTACATTTATTTTTAAACTTTGCCGCACACTAGGAATTTCTCCTGTATTGTGGGTGCGTTTACAAACATTTAAACTCACATACACAAACAGCCAGACCCAGACATGGTCCACCACATCATGAAAAAAAATAACATACCTATTACTTTTGTACTCGTAGTGCTGTGTTAATTTCGTACTAAACCACGTTTTTGTTAATTCATGAATGCCTACATAAAAATCGAACTTGCTATTTAAAAATCAATAAGGAAGTGCTCGTTTACGGAGAGCGAGGGCGTGGCGTTTTGCGGTGCGTCTGACGTTTTGTGAGCTTACAGACAGGTGGCGTATGCACCGGCCCGCGTCATCACACGTGCAAACGCAAACATAATTATGGCAAGTTACGATGTTGTTTATGACGACGCGGGGCGTGGGGCGTACGACGCCGCGGGTCCCGCCGCGTGCCCCGCCGCGTGCCCCATTGCCGCTGCCGCTGTAGCTGCGTTTTTACCGTGAACGGAGAATTGCAAGAATAGCTAGCCGCAACGCTGCGTGCGCCCGCGCCGCCGCGTTTAGCGTCGCGTGGGACGCGGCGATGCCATCCGCGGGCTCCGCTTGCATTTCAAGCAAACGCGTGTAATAACGCTTCTCCGTAAACGCTCTCATACAACACCCATATGTTTGAATTTAGTGCGGCCCGCGCCGCCCAACGCTACGCGCAACGCCCCGCGTCTCCGTAAACGGGCACTAAGAACACTGTGTGTGGAGGGTGGGCGTTTTTGGGTTTTTGTCTTATGTAATTTACATTTTTCGAAAGTTTGAATAAATAAGTTTTGAATTTTTAATTGAATTGAATTGTGTAAACAATCTAATCAAGAAATACTATGCAAATGGACACATTGATATCGTTATTTTATTTGAATACTACGTAACCTCTAAATGTCAAAAAACGTACTTTTGGTTCGTAAATTCATGTGGCGTCTTCTAGCACAAACTCACGGTGCAGAAGGTGCGCGGCGATTAAATGCAAGCGGATGGAGCCTGGCGCGTCGCCGGTTAACTCCTGGCGGTAGAGGGGCAGCGCCGGCGCGGGCGGCGCTGGCGGCGCGGCTTTTCGACGATTTGATAAACTGCAGAGCGTTTGTTACTTCCGACCCGCCGTTACTTTTGTACCCGGTCTCCCCTACATTTATTTCTTTATTCTTTATGTCATGTTATCCTTTTTGTCACTGTCATATGTCACTGACAGTGACAGGCAGCCGTATCTGGCACCGCTGCCCGCTCAAAGTACTCCGCACAGTCCGCAACTCCGCTCCGCTATCTGGCTCCGCTACCTCGCTCCGCACAGTCCGTAACTCCGCTCCGCTAACTCGCTCCGCATCAATGGACAGACACTGTCCTTAACTCCGCTCCTCTCCGCTGCCTCGCCCCGCTCCGCAGCCTCGCTCCGCTTCAATGGACAGGCAGCCTAAGGCTGCCTGTCCACTGGAGCGGAGAGGAGAAAAGAGGAGCGGAGATGTGCCAATATTAACCAATAGAATCTTGACTCCGCCCCTGAGTTTAGATCAGTGATCCTGAGTCAAGATTCTATTGGTTAATATTGACACATCTCCGCTCCTCTTTCTCCTCTCCGCTCCAGTGGACAGGCAGCCTTAAGAACCCGGGGGCGGCCGCCTTCTTCGCCCGACCGGTTAACACGGCTCAACTTATACTGAACATCATTGAAGATAACTATAACAATTTTATGCGTTATAGATAAAATTACAGTTTGGCAGTTCGTGTTATCAGTGCCGAAGACCGTCACTTGATCCGATAATTGAGTATAATATTAATAAAATTTGACACTACAAAATCTCAAATGATAAGTAGGAAATATGATAGCAATTATCGTATTTGCTTCTTTTAGTAAGGTACTTTTACATAATTTATTATAAAAGATACCTAGATACTTAATAATTGGGTCATCGTAAGGGTACCTAGCCTTTTCTCTATAAAACATTGTTTAGTCTAGTGTTAGACCTAAGCAGTTGCTGTGTGGTCTCCACGAAAAAGTGATTAAAAGAAAGCAATTAAGTAATAATCTCGTAGCCAAAAATTTTTTTACCTACTTAACTCAGACCAAATAAAAAATCAAGACATAGCGCTGCACGAACAATACAGTGAAGCATGCCAAAACTACACCTCCCGCTCTCTCTGTGCATACACGCTCACACGCACTCATTAATAATCAAACTACACCTCACAAAGTGCACATTATGTTTACGAAACTGGCCTCACATCACTGTTGACAGTGCTATGTCTTGGTTTTTTATTTGGTCTGAGCTACTTAACTACCCCTTTAGTATCAGACGTCTGAGTTACCAACATTTTGCATCCTGCTGGCTTCTGGCTCATACCGGTAGGTATAGCACCTTTCATATCTCGAATTCTCATTTCTTATTACAGCTCTACAGTATTTTGTTCAATCCTACAACCCCCTCTTATCTTAAGGAACGCAAGTTCCTTCATGAGTATGACACGCATAACTTGAGACTAGAGATGCCGATGCATTGCACCAGCTTTTATGATAAAGTCTTTTACAGTTAAGCAAGCCAAGCAGTAGGTACGGTTATGGAATGCCTTGCCCGTGTCGATAAGGCGTGCTCAATCTTTGTCCACTTTTAAAATTCTGGTAAAAAAACACTTTTTCTCCTTAAACATCATCATTAGGTACACAGGGCCGTAGCCAGGAATTCATTTCGGGGGGGTTTTGGGTTGAGATTTTTTTATAGAAAAAAATTAAGTATTTCTGATTTCGAGAAGGTAAATAAAGAGGACAGATTTATTAAAAAAAAAATCGGAGCCCGGCAATCTAAATGGAGGCCCGGGGCCCAGGTATGCAGAAAAGTTTGAGAACTAGAAGAATGTAGAATATAATATATGAGCGAGCGAAGCGTGCTCGAAAATTTTGTACCCTACACTTATATTTAGAATACAAACGGGGGCCCCGCAGACCGCACCTGCCGCTCCTCCGCCCCCCCTTATTCCGCTATGCAGATATAGGATGCAAGAGCGAGCTCGAAATTTTTAGCATGACATTCCACTCGAATAAGTTAGGTTTTCTTTGTCTTTGTACATAAATAAAAGTAAGTTTATCGACTTAAGTAGAAAAGTTATAGAATTAAGAGAATATAGGATGCAAGAGCGAGCGAAGCGAGCTCGAAAATTTTTGCACTCCGCCTTGGATAGGTTGGACTCTCTCACAGAATGCTGAAGTTGTAGGAATTCATTCAATACAAAGTCAGACTCAATAAAGATACAGATGTACCGCTTTTTTTGTAGATTATAAAGTAGGTACTCCTATGCGAAATAGATTACAATAATTATCAGATGTATTACAGTACGGAGGTACCTACCCTAGGAGGGTCGATCTCTGGATTAAGATTCTGATTTCTCACATTTAGGGGGGGGTTTGAACCCCCAAACCCCCCCCCCCCCGCCTGCGGCCCTACATATAGTTCCTTGCTCTTGTTTCATGTTTATTATTGTGTATAGATAAGTAGGTATACCTATGCTTTATGTATGTACATAAGTGTTTATTGTGTACCTATGTAAATGGCTCACCTGCAGTATTGTCCTCCTTCTTATAAAGTAATCCATCCAAAGGTTTTCTGTAAAAGATCGCTTTTAGCGATAAGACCGCTATTGTAAAATTTATACATTCATATCTGTACTTTTTATGGTGTACATAATAATAGTAGATTGTAATACAAGGGTTGAAAGGAATTGATGTCTTTCACCCGTGTTAAACACTCTACTTTTCATTTCGAGTATAAGGAAAGTATAAAATAGTAAAACTTCTAAAATACTTATTGAAGTCATCTTTAACCACGGAAATAGTAAAATTAACAATAACATGGTAAACTAAAATTAGACGAATTATATTCATTACGGGTTTCAGGGAATCCCCTTTAACAATCGGTGCTGCCATAGAGTAAAGTAGTACAGTGGGTGCTGCCCTCAGAGTAATAACTAAAGCATAGAGGGAGGGTGAAATTTCTCAGTCTAGTCATACTCTTTATACATATGACACATTCCGTGTGAAAAAAAAGGACAGGTATATAGTTATAAGGACCACCACTGTCCACTTTTTTGGTCTCGGTAGTGATGTGCAGAGAGGTGCAGAGGTATCGATATTAATTTATTTTTGACAGATAATTTATATAATGTATTGGATGTACATGTCGTATATTCCATGGATGATGTAACGTTGTAACGTGCCGTTTTGTAAGGTATATAGTGGAATGCATTAAATATTTGTTAGAGCTTTAATTCTAGGCTTCTTTTAAGCATTGGCAATTTGGTTTTATTAAACAAACGTTACTTTAATAATAAAAGCAAATTGCCAATGCTCCTACTCAACGCAATGCGTGACCTTGGGTCGCAAAAGAACCCATTTGGGTTAGCGATTATATGTTCCCTCTCCCCCGTCACCGTCCTGGCAAGCCCGGCCGTCAATCTGTGCGCGCCGGCTCGACACACCGTCACATGCTAGCTAGGGAGGTTTACGCTCCCGTCGTCGCTCATTCTCAGCTCCACTACACTTGCCCGTGACTAGTGAGACCTCCCCTACAGCCGCGGTTGTCTCAGTTTGCAACGGTTTCCTTATTTTATAATTGACTACGTATATAGTCATGAATCCTACTCCTTAACTCAGTGTTAAATCCCCATATTGGGGTTCAAAGTTCCAGCTTACCAATATCTCCAAATTTGCGGCTAACCACCCAGGTTACTCACATCGAGAACCATCGCTGGCATCCGTACTTTATGTTACGGCAAACTAACTTCCGGTGTATCCGATTGCCGATATAGTTACGATCCATTACAACAAAAACACTTTTTTTTTGTCTATCTGTCTGTCTGACACTTCAATTTTATTTATTTGTATGTATGTATAAATGTATTTTTGTTGTATGGATCATATACTTTCATATGCATTTAGTAAAAAGCTGTTATTTAGACACTACAATTTTATTTATTTGTATTAAGTATACAGATTGTGGATAAAAAATAAAATAAATTGAAAATCGCACAACACTCCCTGCTATATAATTTATAATATCTCTGGCGTATTCTGAAAGAGCACATGGATCATAAATGTACTCATGTTCATTTGTTTCCAACAGCGATTCTTCATTCTTCATGAATGACATCGAAATTGGCATTTAATTTTCATCTATTTCCATAGCATCTGAAGAACCCTGAAAAAGTATATACTTTTGATTTTTTCTCCGATAGTGCAATACAAATAATTTATTTTAGAACCTACTGTCTGATTTTTAGCTACAGTTTGAAGTTGACACAATGTTAAATGGACAGCTTGTAAAGATACCGTACTTGACTTTCAGCATGATTTGTTGTAGGAGAATTGTGATCAATTCGTATAATTTGCAATGGCTCGAAAAGAAAACGATATCTTCTCCAATTTATTAGCATGTAATTATCGTATCGATAAAAAGTATCTACATTACCTACATTACTAGCTTAACATAACCTCACAATTTAACGAATTTATTTTTTGAAAATAAATTCGCGATCACAACATAATTTGTAATAAAGATAGTTTGAAGGTATCATTATCAATCTAATATGTATGTTATTAGTGATCACATCCAAATATTTTGGGTGATTTTATACGAAAAATGTAAAAAAACACTTACCGATGAAAGCTTACAAATTCATTGTTTTTTTTCCGTGACGAATGTGATTTACACGTTATCACAAAACAAGCCATGTTAACAGACTATTGATAAGTCCTTTGCACCTTTCGTTTTTACAAAAATATTCAAAAATCTATTGGTTTTTAATAAAAAATGACCAGCACCTCAACCAGCACACGTACTGACATTCACGACGTAATATACGGCTAGATCAAATACTTGTACGGTTAACCGTTTACTAAGCAACTATTGTGCTTTTTAAATTGGTCGTGTAAAAAAGAACAACTGTGACCGTTTTGACAATTTCGGTGCGTCCATTTCTCTAATCTATAGACTCCCTCTATGCTTTAGTTATTACTCTGAGGTGCTGCCTACTATAAACAATAGGGCTACCAACTCAAGTTCAATTTTTCCCTAAAATTCCTTAAATCCCTGTCAAAATAAAATATCCCTAAACCATGCTTATCATTGGCCATTTTTCCCAAAAAAAGGGAGAAATTTCTAAAAGTGGAAACACTGCCACCGCGGGCCGTGACACTTAATAGGTTCTTTTTTTTTAATTTGCACTGGCTGTTTATACACTCACAAGACCACAGCCTTTTAATTTTTTTTCTATTTAATATTTTTCATGTGAAAAGTTTCGTAGCCGATTACCTAACCAAATATTCTATTTTTTAAATCCTTCCCGCCCCAGGGTGGGAAGCAATTACTATGAGTCTTTCCCGCCCTAGAGAGGGAAGCAGCGTTTTCCACCCGCTACTCGGATCAAACAAACACTACTTTCCGAGCATGAGAAATGAAAATAATATTTATTCTATCTAACTATCTTTCAAACGAACGAAAAAAGCTACCACAATAGAAAACAACTTTATGACGTGTCATCATGATCATTATCATCAGCCTAGAGTAGTCCACTGCTGGACATAGGCCTCTCCAATAGCACGCCATTCAGCTCGATTCTCGGCAACTCTCATCTAGCTGCTACCCTGCGAAGACCGTCGCTCAAACGCTTGCTACACGGTTGCCAACCATGTCCCCGACAGAGGTGACTTTGGTTGGCGACCGGCAAAACTGTTTCAACATTTGGTCGTAAACCACCAAGGTCACCTCTGGCGGGATGCGGTTGGCGACCGTGCAGCAGGCGTTTTACATTTGGTTCGCGGTCTCCACTCAAGAAATGAAATGAAATGAAATGAAATGAAATTGTTTATTGAAATGAAATTGTTTATTCTGTAAATAGGATATCGGAATCACTTTTACACGTCATATTTAAAAAAAATGTTTAAAATAAGCTAGATGAGGTCGGCGTTTCCTAACTGACTACTCTGAGAAGAAAGGCCGAAACAAACTCAGAGGTCACGGTCTCTTTTAAAGTCCAGACATAATCTTGGTCAAGCCATATGAGAACCATGTAGATTAGTGTCTGAAATGGTCTTTTGAGGAAAGAACCACACAGATTTGAGTGGACCTGTCCAGTCAGTGCAAGCATTTGTCAGTAATCGTGGAGCTCACTCAGAGCTTAAGGAGCTCAACTCGACGAACAATACCAAAGAAAGGACATTTGGGTAGGCCGCATCAACTACTCAAACTGCCAGACCATCATTAAAACTAACTGTGAAATAAAAAATAAAAAAAACATTAAAGAGAAAAAAAATAAAAAATACCCACATAGTCCTCATATTCACAATAATTAAAATAATATTATACTTTACAAAGTAATCATGTCATTTTGTATATAATTTTATTATGTTATTATTTTAAGTATATGTTTTATTCTTGGTAAGTAAATATTTTTAAATCTGGTTTAATTGATGATTATAAGTAACAATTAAAATATCAAGTTTTATGGTTTGGTCAAGAACACGGCTACTCCAGCGGTCATCGGTTCTACGGTTAATTGGCCGGCCCATTGCTACTTCAGCTTACCTACTTATTCTGTAAAGGTATGTCGACAACTTTGTTTCTCTGCCAGTTCACCTCAGAGACTCCAAACATAGCTCGTAACATAGCTCGCTGAGCGATCTTGAATTTATGCACCAGTCGTACCGTGCATGAGTGTCCATGTTTCGGCTCCGTAAGTCATAACAGGCAGACCGCACTGATTGAAGACCTTGGCACTTTTATCAGACCCTAGACGACGCCTTGGGCTAACGTACGTACTTGTCAAAACAAATCGAAATGGTCTAGTCTTTAGGGGATCTTGGGAAAAACATGTGACATCTTCCAAATCGCACTGGGCCCGCGGGGTGGATTACAGCTCACTCCCTTTCACAGAGAGGGCCAGTGTCCCGGAAGTGGGACCATTATTATATATTGTCTTACTTACCGCGGAACTGGCGTTTTTTTTATTGTGACCGGTGACCACTAGGCGTCGTAACTGCTTCACCAGACTTTCCTGTAGCTGCCTTAAGCTACTACACTTAAAGCCTCCAGCCAGGGTCCATGCAAGCGTGCCTCAGACCTACTTATATAGGTATCATCCTGCAGTTTACTAGTCTTACCTAAAATAGATCTAATCAAAGAATGTACTTAACCAGAAGACGTATTTCGCGTTTTTTTTATATTTTTCATTATATATTTTTAATTCATATTCTTTATGGCACCTCTTGAGCTCATGAGTTATCCGAATATCAAAAATATTTGGCCTAGTCTTAGAACGGCGTGAAAATTGATTCGCTGTTACAATGTGTAATAGTTATCTATCAGTAACAAGTAAGTAACTATCGACTGTTATATCACATTTTAGTGAGTGCGTACGCATCTTGCCTATTATGTAGGTCAAACACAATTTCGACATACTTAATTATTTTTAGGAAGTGTATAGAGTGCCACAAGAATTCTTGCGGCATTCGCGCTGCCTCGGCCCGGTTAAAGTGCCGTAAGCATTGCATTGTTACTGTCACTTGTTATTTTGTTTGATGGTTGAGGTTAGTTTCATTCATCTATATAGCCGGCTAAACTTAAGTGCCATAATTCCTTGGCTTAGCAATAAAAATAGGTTAGAACTGTGACGGTGTGGTCCGTTTTGGCGCAAGATATTGTAATGTTTTGGGAATGTGGTGTTTTACAGCGATCTAACCTCAACAATGAAACAAAATACCAAGTGACGTGACTTAGTAACAGTGACAATTCAAAATTCAAAAGTCATTTATTCAAACTAGGCTGAGAATCAGCACTTTTCGAACGTCAAAATTACATAAGACAGTCCCCCAAAAACGCCCGCCCTTCACCACTTCCAAGTGCTTTTGCTGGAAAGAAGAAGTGGCGCAACAAACTCCCCAGCAGCACAGCTGTCTGTTCAGTAAAAAAAAAAACTTGATTCTATACAATAGTATGCAAATATTTTACATTACTCAACACAAAACATTAAATAAAATATATTTGCCATAATGACAGCTAGCACACGCCAATATACCAACAAAAAAATATCGAAATCTTAACTCAAGCAACAATAAAAACAAAAAAAAAAAAAAACCTAAACAGAACTTAATACCCGAATTATAAAGCCTCCAGGCATAAAGGGCGTGCCCGCTTACATTATAGCTAATAAAGCTGTAACTCGAAGTCACATAATTATGATAAATTAGGACCATCGAAGTAAAAATAAATCAACAGTTAGGCAAGAATAATATGATCTACTGTCGAGGTCGCTAGCTAACCACATATTGCAATACAACTCATTAAACAAAAACATTTAATGAGTCGATTATGTCAATAATTAATGAAAATAAAATTAAAATAAATTGACTTAAACAGTCAAATAAAATAAACAATGAAGTATAGGTTAGCTAATTCTGGAGAAAGAACATAAACATTGTCTTAAATGACAATGCGATGCTTACGGCACTTAAGCCGGGCCGAGGCGGTGTTAATAAAGTAGCGGAACTTTATTCGATAGGGATAGAGTGCCGCTAGTCGCACTCTATACACTGCCTATTTTTAACCTAAGTTATATTTCCAAACAACGTTATATACGAGTATTCTATCACAAAACAACTTATATGTCTAATTCAAGATATTATGTGTTTGAGATTTTGAAACGTATATGTACCTAATTAATTAGTATTGGGTTTTCAGTCGTACTATTATCTTCAATTGCTTCATTTGACCACTTGTAAGAAAAGCTTCTAAAATATTAAATTGAAACCGCCATCTTCGTTGATGATCTGATAGAAATACACCGAGCGTACTGACTGGCGGCTGCTTATTATTCCGCACAAGTTGGTCTGAATCAACTGGGACTAGACAAATGAGTTGTTTGGTGTTCCTCGGCCGTGGGCGATGGATTAACAACCTATCACAACTTGTACGAACAGAATAGATACAATAATACTCCTTCTATGTACAATTAAATTGAACATGTAAAGTTAGAATTAGCTGTAAATATGATAATTATGACCATTGTCAAACTCTAAGTCAAACCATTTACTTCAAATAAACCAATTACAGATACTTTTGAATTGTTAAGGGGTCGGTCAGTCAGAAAGATGAAGCTAGTTGTGGTCTTGAAAATCAAATTATTAGAAAAACACATAACTGAAAAGAGAAAAACAAGCATTATAATCTATAGAATTTTGGTATCGCAGGCGGGGGACAAACAAAAGTTAGGTACACCATATTTCCGGTTATTATTGTTATATTATTATTGTCCCCGCCTGCGATACCAAAATTCTATAGATTATAATGCTTGTTTTTCTCTTTTCAGTTATGTGTTTTTGTAGTCGATTTTTTTGTTTTTTGAATAATTTTCTTTATTTCTAGTTTTTTAGTTTTATTAATACATGTTAATTTGTAATTGACTCATTACCAGCTTTTATTTGATACCAATATTGTTGAAATTTATTTAAAAAAAAAACCTTCCCCTCCCTTTTTTTTGTACTTGCAGATGCAATACATAAATATTATATAGCCTATGTCACTTCTACAATTAAGACGAATCTAACGACACCTCCTATGTTAAAATCCATCAAGCCGTTTAGGCTACAGAGCGTGCCAAAGAAATAGACATACATACATACATACATACTCTCGAAAAACATTACCCTCCTTCTGGGGCAGTCGGGTAAAAATACGAAAATAGGGCGTTCAACAGTCACTCTTGCGATTGCGGACACTTGACAAATGAAATAGTCAGTCAATAATAATAAATAAATAAAAATAGGAGTACGAAAGGACATCATTCATTTTGGGCTAAATGTGAAAGTGCCGGCCAAACAAAAAAAAAGTTATGTTCCGTTAGAACATGTTATTCTCTTCACTTTTCACTATGGGACTAAATCTGTAGGGCCATTCCCTGCGCTGTTATACGTCTTTGTAAAATACTGTTTTCAGTATGTTTTAGTTAAGAGAATACAGTAATCTAATTATAATAATAGCTTTTTATGGCAGTAATAATTACAGTCATCATCTTTTATTGTGAAACTAAGGTTCTAGGGTTATTCTCCACATAACTACAGTATGCGAAATAAAGTTATTTTTAATAGTACCTACTAGTCCAAGCTGATTGAAATAGGTATCACTAGTATTAACTGGTTTTATGTCCATAAAACGCCACAGGCATGGAACAGAGGTGTGGTGGTACTCTTTTTTAAAAAAGGGCGACAATGCCCTGCTTAAGAACTATAGGCCCATCACACTTCTGACGCATATCTACAAGCTGTTTTCAAGAGACATCACGAACCGTCTCGTGCGCAGGTTTGACGATTTCAAGCCTCCCGAACAAGCCGGATTCCGTAAAGGCTTTAGCACCGTCGACCACATACATACGCTGCGGCAGGTTATACAGAAGACCGAAGAGTATAACCAGCCTGCGCCTGCCTGCCTCTGCTTAGCGTTTGTGGATTACGAGAAAGCCTTCGATTCGATCGAGACATGGACTGTACTGCAGTCTCTTCAACGGTGCCAGATCGACTATCGGTACATCAAGGTGTTAAAGTGCCTATAAGAAAACGCCACTATGTCAGTCCGGCTCCACGACCAGACCTCGAAACCTATCCTTCTGCAGCGAGGAGTTAGACACGGAGACGTTATCTCTCCGAAACTGTTCACCGCTGCACTGGAGGATGTCTTCAAGGTTCTGGACTGGAAAGAACTAAGGCATCAACATCAATGGCGAGTATATCACTAAGCTTCGGTTTGCTGACGATATAGTTATCATGGCTGAGACCATGCAGGACCTCAGTATACTGCTCGATGACCTCAGTAGAGCCTCCAAAAGAGTGGGTCTTAAAATGAACATGGACAAGACTAAGGTCATGTCAAATGCCCATGTAACACCCACTCTCATAAAGATCGGAGACGCTACGCTCGAAGTTGTAGACGAGTATGTTTACATAGGACAAACTGTCCAGCTAGGTAGGTCCAACTTCGAGAAAGAGGTCAAGAGTCGAATCCGACTCGGCTGGGCAGTGTTCGAGAAGCTACGCAATATCTTCTCGTCCCAGATACCACATTGTCTCAAGACGAAAGTCTTTGACCAGTGCGTGTTGCCAGTGATGACTTATGGCACTGAAACGTGATCGCTCACAATGGACCTTATCAGAAGGCTAAAAGTCACCCAAAGAGCAATGGAGAGGGCTATGCTTGGAGTTTCCATATGTGATCGAATCAGAAATGAAGAGAGAACCAAGGTAACCGCCATAGCCCGAAGAATTGCTAAACTTAAGTGGCAATGTACAGGACACATTGCTCGCAGACCAGATGGCCGATGGGGTCGAAAGATTCTGGAGTGGCGACCGCTTACCGGAAGACGTAGCATTGGAAGGCCTCCCACAAGATGGACCGATGACCTAGCTGGATGCGGGAAGCACAGAATCGATCGAAGTGGCGGGGTTTGGGGAGGCCTATGTCCAGCAGTGGACGTCTTTAGGCTGATATGATGAAATAGACCTAAAACCAGTTAATACTAGTAATAACTATTTCAATCAGCTAATAATAGTAGGTACTGTCGAACAAAAAAACTTTATTTCTCATACTGTAGGTATGTGAAGAATAACCCTAGAACCTTAGTTTCACAATAAAAGATGATGACTGTAATTTTATTATTACTGCCAATAAAAGCTATTATTATAATTAGATTACTGTTATTCTCTTAACTAAAACATACTGAAAACAGTATTTTACAAAGACGTATAAAAGCGCAGGGAATAGCCCTACAGATTTGGTCCCATAGTGAAAAGTGAAGAGAATAACATGTTCTAACGGAATATTACTTTTTTTTTGTTTGGCCGGCATTTTCACATTTAGCCCAAAAATGTATGGACCGTGAATGTTCTCCATTAATATAACATAACATCACGCCTTGTTTCCCCGAAGGGTTGAGCAGCACAGGTGTACCCGTAGCACATTTTGCCAGTATATGTTTTAAGTCTCATGTAATATGGGGCGAGCCTATTGCCATGAATCGGGCACGAATCCAGACACCGGGCTGCTACTGAGAAATTCCAGATACAAAAACCCAATAACACTTTGCCCGACTTGGGAATCCGGTTAACCCAGGACCTCATGCTCAACAGTAGCGCTTGCGACCACTTGAGCAACGAGGCTGAATAAATTACTAACTAATAACGAATTAACAACCTAATTGAATGTAATAATTAATGTTTTTTATGTATTAATTTTGAATTGTTATAATTTAGTTTTATTTATTAATTTTATTGTATTTATTACTAATTTGAAGATCTTTGCGTTATACTCGTGAACGGGTACTGCTTGTGGTGATTGGTCGTCTTGCCTATCATGGTTTTGTTATTGTTATTATTTTTTGTTAATTTAATTTGATTTAATGTAATTTGATTATTTTGTGGTAGTTTAATTTAATTTTATTATTTCTTGTATGTCTGGCAATGTGTGTTATTTACCTGAAAATAAATGAATTTAATTAAATTAAATTTAATTAGTAATTAACTATTTGGAGGAGCTCGTGGCTAAGTAATAACAAGCCGCACGGGTCGATCCATCAGGTTAAGCTACGCTTGCCGGGGTTGGTCAGTGGATGGGTGACCATCTTTACAGACCGAGACTCCTCCGTGCCTCGGAGAGCACGTTAAGCCGTTGGTCCCGGCTGTCATTCGTGGATCTTTGACAGTCGTTACGAGTCGTCAGAAGCCCGAAAGTCTGACACCAGTCTTACCAAGGGGTATCGTATTACCCAGTTACTGGGTTGTGGAGGTCCGATAGGCAGTCGCTCCATGTAAAATACTGGTATTCAGCTGCATCCGGTTAGTCTGGAAGCCGACCCCAACATAGTTGGGAAAAGGCTAGGAAGATTGATTAGTAATTAACTATTTATTTATTTTATACTTTGATGGTCCTAGTTTATCATTTATAACTTCCAGTTACAGTTATATGGCAGCGGGCACTCCCTTAATGCCTGGAGGTTTTTATTTAGATATTGTTTACATTTAGTTTTTATTTTTGCCTGAGAATATTTCTCGATGTTTTTTGGTTGGTATTTTGTCGTGTGCTAGCTGACATATGGCTATTAATTTAAGCTGTGCTGCTGGGGAGTTTGTTGCGCCACTTCTTTTTCCCAGTTAAAGCTGTAGGAAGTGGTGAAGGGCGGGCGTTTTTGGGGGACTGTAATTTTGACGTTCGAAAAGTGCTGATTCTCAGCCTAGTTTGATTATATGACTTTTGAATTAATTAGAAATTATAATTAGAATATTTGTGAGCCGGTTACGGCAAGACATAGCGTTCATTTTTATTAATATTGCCATCTGTACTTTTATGTTTACCTATGTTCTACAAATATTTGAATTTGAATACACACAATTTCATATAATTATCTAGGTACTTAAAATAAGGTGGTAGTTTCCTTCGGCTTCTTTCTAACGAAGATTGTAGCTTCGCTACTGGTAGGAAGATAAATGACCCGACAGATGTTGTCCTGTCCAATTTTCAATAATTACTACAAAATTCATATCGAAAATGCACTTTCAGTATTTCAGAATTTTTTATATTCCCGGAAGCTTTTCAAATGACATGGCCGGCAGAGCTGGGCAAAATACATGCTTTGCTTTAATTAAAATACAAATTACAAAATACTATCTCGCACTTATTTAAAATACGAATGACAAAATATTTTTAAGTCGTGTATTTGAAATATAAAATACAAAATACAGTATTTTAACTATTTTTATTTAAAATACAAAATACAAATTACAAAATACAGTCAGGTGTTAGGGTATGTATATAAATAGAATAGAACTAATCCAGCCAAGTTATGTCATTGACAATTTGACGTATGTACATACCTGCAGTACAGACCAAAAATGTACTCTGTGGTACAGACTACAGTACAGAGAGGTACATAGTAAGTGCAGTGTGGCCAACTTTAAAGATTGACATATTTAGCGGTCGCCATTTTGGTTACGAAAGCTATCGAGCGCTATTTTCCCATTCTTTAAGATCGCTAAATGTATTTATGTTCAAATGTATTTTGGAGCCATATGTATTTGAAATACTAACTACAAAATACCTCAGCGTCAGGTATTGAAATACCAATTACAAATTACATTTATAAGAAGTAATTGAATTACAAATACCAAATACGTATTTGTATTTCAATTACGTATTTTAATTACAAGTAATTCAAATACTGCCCAACCCTGATGGCCGGATCCTGCCCTCAGAATCATTACATAATAAATAAATGTACAGTAATTATTAATATATAAAAATTACTTCTTAAATATACTAAAATTAATCGCAACAATTATATTTATTTAGATCAGGCGAAAAAAATGGTAAAAAAATTTGTAAATTTTGTAAAAATGTGATTCCGACTATTACGATAATTTTAAAACAGAAAGTTGTTAAATCGGTGGCAACGAACAGCATTAGATATTCATCAGCTCATTTCGTCTTCTTTTTCTTCGTTTCGCTCTTGAGAGCGGTCGTGGTCACAATGAACCGTGTTCAATGGCAGGTGTAGTCGTTGCCGGCCTCACGATCTCCCTCCATCTGGTTCTGTTACATGACAGTCTGGCGCATACATTAACAGGACCTCCAACTGCGGATTTTATTTGATTGGTCTCATCGGTGACCTCTCACGTGGCCTATTTACCTTTCGCTCTGCCTTGCACCCCGAGACTATCTATGCAGTCATTATTCCGCCTGGAGACATGACTAAAAAACTTCTGTAGGTATTCGAGACTGTACTAGTGGTGATAGGCGTTGTTTGATGCCGAGTTCTTGGAGTATGGAGACCTTTGTGCGGAATTCTGTCCATGATACCCTAATCATTCTTCCCCAGCACCACATATCTAGAGCAACTACTTTTTCTTTTACCAGTTCTCATAATGTCCACTCTCATATGCGTACAGGAATATGGGGAATACACGTATACGGACGAACCTGATCTTAGAGGCCTTAGCTATGTTGCTATTCCTCCATTTTTTTTAACTTGTCCATTGCCCCTCTAGCCATAGCCATACGCCGTTTCACCTCATCCACGTAGCTGCCACTGTTTGCGACCATAACACCAAGATATAAGTAGGACTGTACTACTTCGCAGTTCGCAATCTGTGTCATGTATGGCGAGTTGTTGTTGCTACGGTCTACAATAATCATCTTGGTCTTATTACGATTAATCC
The DNA here is from genome assembly GCA_948150665.1 of Conistra vaccinii. Lineage (NCBI taxonomy): Eukaryota > Metazoa > Arthropoda > Insecta > Lepidoptera > Noctuidae > Conistra > Conistra vaccinii. The sequence goes on from OX411324.1 coordinate 10,197,873, forward strand.
TTAATCAGCTCATTTAGACTTATGTAGTGTTGCCCAAATGCAAGACCAAGACGAGACTTAGCTAGTCTTGGTCTTGGTCTTGCGTCAATACACCTGGTCTTGGTCTTGGTCTTGGTATTGTGCTCTCAGTCTTGGTCTTGGTCTTGCAGCAAGAGTCTCGCAAGTCTTGCAATTACCTATTAGCCTAATTCTATTTATTAAAGATCTTCAAGGTCATTTCATTTTATCCTCCTCTGCCAACCCTACCAAAATAGGTAACCATTTTGTATGCCTCTGTCCGTACTCTGTGGCGGGCGGCGCGCGGTGGCAATCAAACAGTGTCAAATGCTGTGATACACTTGTCGCAGTCTTTGATTAAGCAGCGTCTTTGTCGGTAAAATATCAAACAAGTAGGTACATAAACACTGACCGACCAATGGTTCATTCGCGTAACGTAATTTAGAGATAAACCATACCATACTCGTAATACCTCGTTAACATTCAGCCATTGCCATTTGTGTTGCCGGAAATATTTTCCTAAATATTGATGTGGCAACGTCAAGGGAAATGTGTGTTTACATTTGCCGCTTCACATGTCTTTCAAAGATTCAACACAAACACTCATTCCCATTCGCGTCCTTTGATGTCCGCCAAAAAACCGCCAATTTGGACCCGCCCAAATCTCAGTTTGACTTAACTGCGAGACGCTAGAGTCTCGCAGGCTTAGTCTTGTTCTTGCTTAAATCTTGCAGGGTCAGTCTTGGTCTTGGTCTTGCTAAAATAAGTCGGTCTTGGTCTTGGTCTTGGTCTTGCGAAAATGCGAGAACAAGACCAAGACTGCAAGACCAAGACCGATTTTGGGCAACACTAGACTTATGCAAACATGGATAAAGATTGAGAACGAGACCCTAAGGTAAAAATGACCAAATTACATCCACTATTACACTTGTAGAAGGGGTGGTGGAGTGTGCACCGACGTGAAACAACATAGCACTTAAAAATAGTTTTAAAAAAAATGCGCCGTTTATGTGGCATCCAGACCAAATGGGTTAGGTTAGGTTAGAACTGTGAACCACCACGCGCGAGCCGAGCGAGTGGAGCGAGCGGTGCCGCTACAGCAGCCGGCGAGTTTTACATCCAAGTTGGTCGCAGTTACTTGGTTCTTTTACTACACCTTACACCATGGGTACCCTACATTAATGCTATGGCCAAACGTCGACTGACATATCATTAAACGTTAAGCCATTTCATGAAATCTCTAATTCTAAGATCTGGCCACGACATATACGAATCTTTTTAGTCTACATACCTACTTATATAAAATCTTTGCTTGCAAAGTCAGTTTAAAAAGTAAATAAAATATTAATTAATTTTTTCGTTCGTTGACACCTACCTAGTTCTGATTTGTTTTGTTTGGTATGCCAAAACTAATAGTGTTATAATCACAGATATAAATCTAACTAGATAACGCAAGTCCCTCCATCTGTATGAAAACCCAGCGTGCCACTTTTTCACACATACAAAACAAATTCATAAGTACCTATTTATATAAAATCTTTGCTTGCAAAGTCAGTTTAAAAAGTAAATAAAATATTAATAAATTTTTCGTTCGTTGACACCTACCTAGTTCTGATTTGTTTTGTTTGGTATGCCAAAACTAATAGTGTTATAATCACAGATATAAATCTAACTAGATAATGCAAGTCCCTCCATCCAGGGTTGGGCAGTATTTGAATTACTTGTAATTAAAATACGTAATTGAAATACAAATACGTAATTGGTATTTGTAATTCAATTACTTCTTATAAATGTAATTTGTAATTGGTATTTCAAATACCTGACGCTGATGTATTTTGTAGTTAGTATTTCAAATACTTATGGCTCCAAAATACATTTGAACATAAATACATTTAGCGATCGTATGAATGGGTGCGATCTGCAGAAAATAGCGCTCGATAGCTTTCGTAAGCAAAATGGCGACCGCTAAATATGTCAATCTTTAAACTGAACTGCAGGTACATACGTCAAATTGTCAATTACAATTGTAATTTTCATTCGGTGATGGAATGAATCATGTGAATGCTGTGACGTATTTAGCGGTCGCCATTTTGTAAAATATGATGGTAAGAATATTCCCTTTGCCTTAGGCTGGGCTGGATTAGTTCTATTCTATTTAGGTATATACCTAACCTAACAACAGACTGTATTTTGTAATTTGTATTTTAAACTAAAATAGTTAAAATACTGTATTTTGTATTTTATATTTCAAATACACGACTTAAAAATATTTTGTAATTCGTATTTTAAATAAGTGCGAGATAGTATTTTGTAATTTGTATTTTAATTAAAGCAAAGCATGTATTTTGCCCAGCTCTGCCTCCATCTGTATGAAAACCCAGCGTGCCACTTTTTCACACATACAAAAGAAAACATTTCCAATGCCTCGGCCAACTTTTTCTATACAGTCTTTACAGCTCAATATTTCATAAAAAGGCATCTTTCTAGATTTCGATGGATTTCCGGTGCCGAAAATGCTAAATGAAAAACTCAGCTTACGATCATTGATCGTAAGTTTACTCCGTTTTTTGACACGCGAAGTACATACAATCGCGTCATCTAGTTAGATTTATATCTGTGGTTATAATAATATTAATTTTAATATACATAATATGTATAGATTTTTTTATTATAAGCTACGCTAAATGACACATAATATTGTTTCAACCTATTTATATTTTCTCTATAAATTAATTTTTAATTCTTTTGAGAAATAATATCTTTAAGTTCCGGATGGTGGAGTAAAGCCGACGGTGCTTTTCTCGTGAGGTAGGTATCCAAGGGGCAGCTTCTTAGCTACCCCTTGCATACCTCCCCATAATGTTTCAGGTAAGTACCTAAGTAAGGATCGAAAATCGACTTGCTTGGGTTGTGTGCAACTGAAATAGCAAATATCGCCAAAACATACAGCAGCTTCGGGGAAGCGTCCAGATTGCAAATTGCTGATAAATATTTAGTTTCAACAGCATAGACAGATATGCTCCTACATCAGTAGGTACATACAATATGACAGACTTCATGAGAAAGGTAACAAGCACTGGAAGTTAGGTAATAAACCGTCGTATCTAAGCACACGTCCCTTGAGAAATTAGAGGTAATTTAGTATCTACGTGCACAATATTTCTCCATAGTAATTTTATGATAGAAGTTACCGTGACTTACGCCAATAGATACCGTATGCGAGCAAACAATCGGAAGGCTATTACGGTAAGTACTAGAACGATCGAAGGCAATCTATTAAAAGTATAAGGACAACCGACCGTTCAGATTGATTGAACAGCTTATTTTATTTGCTCTGTGCGTCTGAAGCAGTTCTTTGCATCTGCTGCGACTTTTATGCACTTGCCCATCAAATAAATGAGTGTTTTTTACTGCATCGGTACTTTAAATTAAGTTGTCAATATCTATTCAAATTGCAAAAGGAAGAAGTTTTCAGAAGTGCTATAGAAAATTTTATGTACGTTACAAAAACACTGAATCAAATGAATGAAATATTATTCTTGCAAACTAATTAATTAACTTCTGAAAATATCAGTGAAAAGAATTCCTGGAATATTTGGCTTGTGTATGAAGTGTGGTAGTATTATGTTAATGAAGAGATGTTTAAAAAGTAAACACCCAACCATTGTTTGCGTTAATTTAGATGGCGAATGGTTCCTAGATGAATTCAAGCCAAGCTGTTAGAAAATCTTAAGTACATCCGATATTAGTCCTGCGTCAGGTAGATGGGCGAATAGCTTTTTTTAAGTTTTATTTATTTGTAACTGCTGTCCCGACAAAAGTCGCCCTGTCCGATACAAAATACCCATAGCAAAAAGTATCGGTATTTTCGAATTTGAAAAAAATAAACCGGAAGCTTTTCCAATTTTTTCTTTCCATTTTAACATAATTACTATAACGAACATTTTAAAACAAAAAATAACTAAATCGGTGCAGCCGTTCTCAAGTGATATATGCGCTTATCAACGGAAAGCATTTAATTTTTCGAAGTGTATAGAGTGCCGCGAGTTTCTTGTGGCACTCTAGTGTCACTGCCTCGGCCCGGCTAGGGTGCCGTGAGCGTTGCATTGTCACTGTCACTTGTTATTTAGGTTAGGTTAGGTTAGAACTGTGACCACACAACGCACGAGCCGAGCGAGCGTAGCGAGCGGTGCCGCGGTAGCGGCCGGCGAAGTGCCAGGGTCCGTTTAGGCACAAGAGAATCTAATGTTTTGGGAAATTGGTGTTTTACAGCGATCTAACCTCGACAATCAAACAAAATACCAAGTGTCGTGACTTAGTGACAGTGACAATGACAATCCAATGCTTGCGGCACTTTAGCCGGGCCGAGGCGGTGTTACTAGGGTGCCTGTAGTGGCACTTTATCCGATAGGGATAGAGTGCCAATGGTGGCACTCTATACACTGCCTTAATTTTTTGAAGTGAAAACTTCTTTAGCGGGCGTTGTGCACTTTTTTTTGGGATGGGTAAAAAATGCTAAACTCGCGTCAGGACATGTGACCTGATCGAAAATTCGTAAAACAGAGGGAGAGTTGAAATGCACAACGTTAATGTTCAAGTTTTCACTTCTGCCGGCACTCCCGGAGTGCAACCCGTTGTTTTTTTTTATACTGGCTTTTGCCCGCGGCTTCGCCCGCGTGGAGGTCGGAAAATATCCCACGGGAACGTACTACCGGGATAATATACCTTATAGCCGAGGAAAAGGTCATAGATCCCTACCGCTGCGCCCGCGTAGCCGTCAACCATGATTATTTTTTTACGCGTAATTTTGAATCTGTGATATCTTTTAAACTATTCATACATATGATTTGATTAAAATAATATATTTTATTGGATAGGGATTAATATGATCGGTCAAAACAGCGTCGGGAATAACAATTAAATTTTTAACAAATTCTTAAAGATAATAATGGTTACTGTGGGTCATCCTTAGAAGATAGAGATATGCTATCGCGGATTTTAAGATCTTCAATCCTGTAGAACATAAATTTGATGTATCTTTTATGGCTTACGCGACGCACGCCAGTAAAGCTCTCAGTCAGTAGGTATGACTTTTTCCGACATCTTCGACAATAATCGTCATATTTCAGCCAATTTACACAATGCCTTAATGAATTATACACCAAAACCTTCCGCATGAAGCACTCCGTCCATTGGTGAAATTCATTTGAAAATCCGTTTGGTAGTTTTTAAATTTATCGCGTTCAGACAGACAGACAGACAGAGAGACGCGGCGGGGGACTTTGTTTTTTAATATTATTATGCAAGGATATAAATCTAGATACCGTGGAGAAACCCTTAAATTAACATAACTATAATTTATAAGTAAATATGTATTTTACATGAGGCTATAATTACGTTACATGTGCACAAGTTTTATATACTATCCCATTTTTTGAAACTGAAAGTTTAGACTGATGATCTGAAAATATTCAAAAAATAATTATTACGTTAATTATGCAGTTCTGACTACATATTATGTGATTATTTTTTTCTGAATACGACAGGTAAACTACTCCTTAAAGGGATTACGTTAGCTGAAGCCCTAGCCGTGCGTTCGTGACCCGTTTGCCATCCACGGCGCATGCTTATACATCAACACTAAACTTTGTCCATGTCTTCACTCGGCAGGTTTCATACTCTTTTTAGAAACTTGTTTATTTCGGGAATTGTTGTTGCATAAGGACTGGTTCTGCCGTCATAGTCCCTATTTAACTCCACGTGGTGACTTCATTACCTTCTAACTTTTATTTATTTTCAAAAACATTCCTCTAATAATCTTATTCTGTTGCTTTTTCAAAGAGCAGGAAAATTCTTGAACAAGTGACTGATCTAACTTGATGAACGTTATTAGTTACTTTCATTAGACCAAACAATCTCTCGCCAGTGCATAAAATTTAAATTTTCATCCATTACGTTACCGATATAGATGTAGTCTGTAAGTTACCTGCGCTTAATTTAATAATAGTACTTGTACTAATGGTAATCTTTTACCAAGGGCGAAATGGTAGTCTGCGATATTGGCTCGTAGAGGCTCGGCCGGGTGAGTTGCTGCCGGCGACAGTGTAGTGGACAGTGGACATGAGTGAGGTTCCCGAAGTGGTGGTGGAACATTGCAATGGTGTGGAGACCGAGGAAGAGGCCACGGACGTGGCTAACCAGAACGGAGACAATGGGTACGTAGCAAATCTGATTGCGGTAGAAAGTTCACTAAGGCTCGGGTACTTTTAGGTGTCCACGAATTTTAGCTAATTTGAATAGCTAAATAGTTTCTCGTTTACGTAGTTGATTTACCGCTAATTTCATTAAAATGTGATCTACAAAATTAAGTCTTTCTATAGGATATCAAATACCGATACAAAACTAAAATTGTGATAAATGATATAGACAAAAGTGTAAACAAACTAGCAAGCACTTAAAAAAGTGCGATAATGAATTGGATGTTTTCTATTTTTGTAGATTGGCCATTGATCCCAAACTGGGCTGCCGTGTTCATTTCTCGAGTGACGTCATAAGAGAAACGTGAGTTACCTTGTGGCACCAAGTTAGCCAGCTCAGCTGGCGGCTACGCGGTGCCCGTGACGTCATGTGCCTTGTCCCTATTACACTATGACGCACTGCATGATATATCTACCTCTCTTCTGTATCAGCATATATCTGCACGCACTAGCCTAGCTTGCATTCATAGTTCTGATTATACATGCACGGCGGAGCTTAATGCTCGCACTCTGGAGCCACTTCACAATGTTTTGTGTTGCAACGCCATTTGTGATATAATGACTGCATGTTTGTGAAAAGAGTGCAAATGGAAATACGTGTATTACTGTTTTAGTTTGTGTGAAAAGCCCTAAGTTTTCTTTTGTTTTTGATAATCATTGCTATTTATACAAAGCTTTAGTACCTAATTCAGATAATTTATGTAAAAAAAGGAATGTCTAGAAATGTCGCTTTAAAAATATTAAAATGTTTGGAGCCCCTGCAGTATTACCAGTATCATAAAATATTTTATACCAGAAAATCTCCTTTTTTAACGTTTAAACCGAACATATATAAAAGTTATTACGGTATGATGAGTTTTTTATTATTATTTCTAAAATAAGTAAGTACTTAAAAGAATATCTAAACTTTTTCCGCCATTTGAAGAAGATGTTTTTTGATCTGTTATCCCCTTTGTTTACATAAATTATCTGATTTGAAGGCTTGGGGTATAGCTGTCTGTGCAAAAAGTGAAAAGCAAGTAGATAATATCTACAGGAAATAGTCTGATCGTGTCAATTAATGACACTTGGTTACCTAAGCATTGTATCTTTCTTGAGTAGGTAGTAGGTACATAGTTAATCCGATAAATCCCCTAGAAGGTCTTCACATTGACATTAGGAAGCCCCGTTTACCGAGCTCCTCTAGAATGTCAAGATAATTATTCTTTTGCTTCGTTAAACGGCTTTTGAAGTCACGTTGTAGATTTTTGTTAAGCTGGTACCTACTAAGTTTTAAATGTACTTTATAATATTTGAATAACTATTCAACGTTATTCTTAATAGCACAATGAAATAGTAATTAACTTAAGTGTTTGTTTTTATGTTTCATAAAATTGCACAGTTCTTTTCTGACGAATAAATTATGCTTGCATGTAGCACGCTAAGAAATTAAATATTTTTATAAAGTTGGATAGGTCTACACTCTACGTCACGATCAGATTTTTTTTGTAGAACTTAAGTTGAATGCCAAGGAGCCTAGGATGGGAAGGGGGAAAAGGGGGAACAAGAAAAATAAAGTAATAGGGCTGGGGGGTGACATCAAGTGCAGACGACATGTAAACACGTCATCGAAGAATAGTCGTTTTTAAATACTGGTCCATTAATAAAGGAGTTACAGGCTGTGGGTTTGTCCTCAGCATTTGCACTATCGTAGTCTCGCTTTTATTGTTGAAGAATTTTTTTTTGCAGCGATTCATATATTATTGCACCTTTTGTACCTATTGTAGTATAGAAATTTTATTTCAGGTACATCGTCTTCACATATAATTACCAATTATTTACCAATTATTGTAAAAGAGTAACTATTTAGCTTCTTGTTCATTCTTCTCCATACGAAACTTCATTTTGGAAGGGGCAACCAGACTCAATTCTAAAGTAAAAGGCACTTTAGACAATGGGCTATTTGAAATGAATGATTTTATTTTGACTTTGAACTTTAAAAAAAAGTTTGATTGTACACGTGGAGCGGTCTGTACAATATAATATAATATTTTTTATAGCACGTAAGGTTTCTTTCATTCACTGTTCACATAATTGATTTAAACTAGATATATTGACCGTATTATTGAAAGTATTTTAAATTCATTCAAGAGGTTTGATTGAAATTAAAACACTTTTGCACAATTGCTTGGACAAAATACTGCAATAATAATAACAAAATGTTATTAAAATATTTTTTTTACATCCGCAACCTACTTTAAGTTTGTTTTATACCATGTTGTCTTCGACAACGGCTAGACGACTCAGGCCACAACCATAAGCATCGTAAAATGCGACTAAAGGAATATAATATGAAGGAGTTCGGAAGTTGCCTTTATAGAAACGATATTTTAAACCTTGTATGTATGTAATTCATAAAAATGCATGTACACACCAAGAAATGCGTGACATAATTATTATGAATAATGTATAATTCATTTCCTTGCAGGTAAGTGTCATAGGAACTTGCAACAAGTTCAGAAACTCATAATTATGTAAGATCGATGCGACGTCTTGGAAACGGTAAGCAAAAAATTTTTTTAATAAAATGACAATCATTTTCAAAGTTTGTTGAGGTTTATTTTTGGATTACTTTACTTATACACAAATCACTAACTCAAGTGTTTCGCAAACATACTCGTAATGTGCAAAGCTATTCTTGGAGTTTTCTACAAAGATTTGTCCGTGACGTTATTTTCTACAAGCGTTACGAAGTTTTCCCGGGCTCAAAATAACAGTACATCATGAATCCTTATTATTGTTGCACAACATAATAAAAAAAACTACATTCAGTTAATAAAACGGTAACAGTCGTATACCGCCGTCTTCGAATCTCAATTACCTTATCTTACGCTTGAGCTACGAAGTCTACAAGTCTACGACATGTGTGCTACGCGGGAGTTCGTAGCTGTAGGCCTGCGTAGCTGTAGCAAGCCTACACGTCAAATGGTTCAAATTGGTTTGCTAAGCATGCCCGAACTACGATTTCAGGACTTATAATAATTAATTAATTTGCTTATCTAAACTAAAGTTGTAAATAGATGTCGAATTAATTGACTTCGAAAGATAAATACACAGTTCGAACTTAGTTTACAGAAAACCTTTTTGTTGTAAATGAGGTCGATAAAATACGAGGCGGATATGTAGATACATGTTGAAGTTGGTTCGCTTGTATTGCTCTATTTGTTATCAGGTGACTGAGGGGGACCTCGGTCTCTTACTCGTAGTATAAACATTAGGCACGCGATACCATTTACTCAAGCATTTTGAAACTTAATCGGAGTGTATATACCTAGCTATTAGGTTTTTAGCCGTTTTTGAATAAGTTACGATGTAACAATGAAAAGTAGTGCTGTTATATTGAAAACTCAGTGCTATAGGCACTGAAAATTGTGTAACTGTGTCATTTTTATAACTTATAATAGATGTTTTTGTCGATACAGATTCGTGTAGTTCTAATTAATGACTACAATAACATCTTGTGTCACATTATTACATCGTACGATTGTAGTCCTTAAGGAAAACAATGGTTTTTCTTGTTATTTTCTTAGCCTGTAATGTAAAAACATAGTTTATATTTACTGGACATTCAGACGCAGGCTTTCATTGCAATGTCGTTGACATTCCTTCAGCTCGCACGAAGTAATTTGCTTCCCCTTTTATTATGAGAACCGTTGAGGACTGGAATATTCCAGCCGTGTCTGTATTTCCAGACGGTTGTAATCCTGATGTCCTCGAGCCATTCACGAATAGGCTCGTCGGAGCAGCCATGCGTTTTAGAACAACCTGGCAGCTTTATACCGTTACTCTTGATTAAGTACCCACAAATCTCGCTATACAAAATGAATTGGCTGCAAAGCAATTTTGACACAATGAAATGCTCGATATTAAAAACAGCTCAGTAGGTATTTAATATTCAAGTAAACAATAGAATTCCCAGCAGCTACCTTTCGAGATGTTTCTTTATTTTTATGAATAATTCTAACTAATTAGTCCCGAAATGAAAATGTGTTTTTTGATATTAATTATGGTGTCGACTTCTGTACAGGTTGATTTTAATTGCAAATGAGTTACAAAATTATGCGTTATATTTAAATTGTTATGCGGCATGTTAGCGGTTGAAGTTGGCTACTTGTTCCAAAATTCTTTTGTAATACTTCGTTATTGTTTTAATTGAAAAATTACCTTTTTCTCTTTATTCTTTTATAACGCTGAAATGAAACTTGTGTTTAGGTTCACTAAACCAAAACCTGGTAATGGATAACTAAATACTAAAGGTAAAGAACTCTACTCGAAGAAAACATATCGTCTAGTCTAGGTCAATGTGCTTTTCCCATAATTCTTACAACTATACGATGTGTTATCGTTACATGGAAATACGAGGCAATATATTTTACGCAGATTCGCCGGATATATTGAACTCGGAGTGTTGAACGTGAAATACGTTGGCGAACGTGTCGAGAGCGATTAGACATATTTTAGCGCGAGCTTCGAATCTTTGATAAACACTTAGGTGCGCTTAAAAGTGTGGGACGGTATGCTAGGAATTTAAGGCATTGGGCGCGGGCGGGGGTGCGGCCGCCCGCCCTGGTCCGCGATCAGGCGCGAGCCACCGCCAGTCGGCTTCGCGGCCTCCGAGCGGCGGCGCGCGATTCGCTCCCAGCTGCCACACTTGTTTCCCCGATTGTTGTAAACATACTCGCGTCCGCGTTTTACGACCGTGCCCCGACCGTTCCCGCCAGCGAACATTTTGGAAAACGAGTTTGGACGAACCATTTGGACAGTGAGTGTAGGTTGTGCTCGGACCAGCTCTGGTGGTGGTGCGCCATGTGTGGTGGTCACCATGCGACCGCCGCTGCTGGTTAACCGCTCGCCTTGTACGCTTCTAACTCCACGTGTTTTGGTAAGTGTTACACTTTTTTTTCTTTACTTTATCCTAATTAACTGCCACTGTGATAAAATTGGTGTAAACATGTTCTTAATTATATTCTTCTTTTTAAATTCGTTCATTACTGTTAAATCTCGGTAAATTACCTTATTTGTCGTTGTTATTTTGACTCGCGTCGTTATAATGTAAATGAGAGATATTTTGATAGCAATTTTTTTTTTTAATAATTCTTAAATCATTTATTTATAAAGAGGGGCAAATTTGCAAAAACAAAATAGAGCACAGTTCCTTATTTGCCTGAACTAGGTTGGACCTGTGCTTCAGGCTTATTATTTAATAATAAAGATATAATTTTATCATCGGTAAAAAGGAATCCTCTGATTATATCCGGGAAGCAGATAAGCTTATAATAAATTGAATGATTACCATTTTATTGACGTTGAACGGTTGTTACGAATTCAGTTTATAACTACGATATATGCAAACTTCTTTTGTAAGCAAAGTAATTAAAAACAAGTAAAGGCGAAAGGTAATTTAAAAGCGACAAATGAAGACCCTTCCCTTATTTGAAGACGGTTAAATATTCATTACCTTTACAAGGTATTTGAGAAGGGCGAGCTCTTTCAATAACTCTTCCTAAAGTTATAAAGTAATCTATTATTGTACTTTAAGCTTTTATGATATCCTCTGCGAGGGCTTCAATCTAACTCGTGAATTTACAACTTTTGGCCCCTCCTTCAAATCTTATTGTAAGTACTTAACACCATAAGCAATGTACTGTTCCTTTTTGGCAAATAAATATACCATTATATTATTAATACGTCACGCATCCGTCTTAATTAAATCCAACCAACGCAAATCCGCCTTATGTTTGTAAGCAACATTGACATACATAAGACAAGTACCTAAATACTTAAGTATTCAAGTGCGGGCAATGGGCGGATTGACATTAATGTTTCTACCCAATTTCAGTTTTGGAAAGCTAGTCAATCGACCTAATGATTTAAAGATAGGGATATAAACTCTACTGCTTTATGTCTTAAAGAAGATAATCTTCAATACTCCGCTAACAATAGGTTAAGACACCATGGCTATTCTCGTTTCATATAGCAGATGTAGCTGAGATACGTTTAATAACTAAGCGACCATAAACCTGAATATAACTCAGTTATTCACCGGAAAGAATACGAGCACAGTTTCAACTAAATATTTACCTACGCAAACTAAAAATGTGTTGTTATTGCTTCAAATACGCTCGCTTTCAACACTTTTATAAGTTTTTTACGATCTGAAATTATAACAATACGTCGGATGGTTAATGAGGCGCGACCTTCTCTTATCCACTAAGTGTGAATATTTTAAGCGAGTTGACATTATACATCGTAAGTAGTATATAAACTATCGCTTTGACGTTGTTTGGATTCTGTTATGTAATTCTATCCACTAAACAGGGCTTGAAATAGAAGCCCTTTCTCCTGTTTTGAATGTGACTAATAAGGGTTCACAGTGAGCTTGTTAGAGCGATGGCACAGTTCGTAATGAAGAGCTCCGAATTGAATAATAACACCATATCATAAACATATACCATAAGCTCGTGTGGCTTGGATCATGGTCCGATTGGCGTATCCCCCTCGGCACATTTGCCCGACTTATGTCACGCACTAGCCTTACCCAATTAGGTTTTTATCCGAGTAATCCCCGGATTTCGGAAATAATTTGTGGGCGAAATTCCATGTTGCTATGCCAGGTAAACCGTCATGTTTTGAGAATATTTATTATAAACTCATAAATCAAAATGGTATTAAGATAAGTCGAAAATTTTGTAGTTATATTTGTATGTTTATTTACCTGTTTATTTTAGCTTTCCTAATGTTCCGTTGATATTGTATAGACATTGATCAGGCTTCTGACCTACTATTATCATTAAACATACAAAGCGATTAAGTACTTACCTCCCACTAATTCTATCAACACAATATAGCTTAATTATTTGAAAAAAGAAACCCTTTGGATATTCCTTCAACTGACTTTTTAAGTAGAAATTTTACCATTTTCCGAATGTTATTCAAGTGATTCATCTAAACTTCTCTTATCTGATGTTAGATACGTAATAATGATTGCTTTTAATAAACAGGGGAGCGGTGATCACATACGTGTAATTATTATACTCGAGGAGAGAACTAGGTTTTATTTTCTCTTAGTATTTTTGCAATTTCAGAATGAGTGTCGTACCTGAGACAAAGCTTATTAAGTAAATCTTTTTCTGTTAGGTACTTTATTATAAAATAAAATAAAATATTACTTGTCTTATTAAGGATTCGACTTGTTATTAATTTTCATAAAATCAGTAATCTCAATTGACGCTATCTAGCCATTTTCTGTTGCGAAAATAGTATCTAAAGATTAAATCATTTTAGTAACCTACGGGCCTGATGTGATGAATGGAGAATTTTCCCTCGTTCATTAGCAGTTGGCGGGTAGTTGCTAAATGATATCCGCTTGGGCCGGTTCGTTAACGCGTTCCAGGCTAAATTAAAAATACTCTTTAAGCGGTGGGTCCTTGTCATATGAAACGACGTTTAATTACTATGATTTACGTTGCGAAATTCAAGATTTAATAAATGCGAAAACTAGAGATACCTAACAATTTGAATAAGTTAATAAACTAAATTGTTAATAAAGAAATACTTTGAGCCGTTTATTTATGGTATGGAAAACGAAAATTTAATGAACATGAAACATGGTAAGTAGGTATTATAAGCTGATCATTATCGTCAAAATTTTTACTCATAAAATATCTCATTATAATGATACCTCTCCCTGGGAATAATAGCTCTATGGATATCCAATAATACAGCGGACATCACCATGACAACACGGAGATCCGTCGACGATAGTTTTACGTTAATCGGATAACCCGATTTCATACGAACACAAACAAACATAGCTGTCTTCTTTACGTTTGAGAAACATTTGAAAGAAACCTATTTAATGTACAACATCAGTCAGAACGTGGTTGTGAAGACACACACATCAAAATATAGTTACATCCTACGATGATATTTGGAATAATGTTTGTTTACCATCAATCATTGGTAGAGTCGTGCGTAACAGTGTAACAAGTCGCGCCTCGCAACATACGGACTACGTGCTACGTGGCACTTCCGCGGCGGCTGCGCAATAAATATATTGAATACTAGCTGTCTACAGCTGTTTAATGTTTTAATTTAGTACAAATGTTTATAGTCTCTCTTATAATATAATGATGAGAAATCTTATTGTTATTATGACTATTAAGTATTTGTTTTTCAATACTACTGGAATATTAAATTTTTGTTAAATTAAAATTCAAGGTGATTTTCAGATGAGAATTAAGAGATAAAAATGATTTTCATGAGAATTAAGATTGTTTCTTACCAGACGTCGTTTGTTAGGGCCCGTTCACACGTACTACACACCTCGCAGCGACAAAATGTGGGCAAACAGTGGTTACGTGTGAATAGTGTATCGCTGCAACTTCTTGCAGTTGTGTTGTGGTTGCGTTGTCGCTAGTAGTTGCGATGTAGTTACATTGTAGCTAGTATTTGCGGGCAGACAGATCGTTGTGTTTCTGATGTGACCGGCCGCTAGTGCGCGGTCTCGTTGGTGGTTGCGTTGTAGCTACGACGTGGCCTTGATGTGGTCGGTATCGCTCACACGGTTGATATTGACGGTCAAAATAATGTGGTTCGTCTGAATAAACTATTTATTTTCATAGAAATTAGCGCTCGACCACGAGTTGTCGTTGTGGTGTGGTTGTGGCACGCACGTGTGATCGGGTTTTGTTTTGAATATACCTTTAGGGACTACTCACACTTATTCAGCTCCATTCGCGTTTCTCTGAACGAATTTGGTCACACTTATACAGTGCTGCTTCTATCAGCCGCGTACAGCACAGTACAGTAACAACACTGAACGCGGCAGAACAGCACTGAACTCTATCTATAGCACTCGCATGATAATGACACATTGTCCTCATTTTATACTTGTATGCCGCGAAAGCTGAATAGACACGGAAAGCTGAACGGATGCGTACGCCATAAGCTGAATAGAGCTAAATAAGTATGAGTAGTCCCTTATTAACACGTTCAGTGCCGGGAGCCCTCTTGGAGGGTTCACCTAGTCGCATATGGGATGCTGGGAACCTTCGCGAGGGCTCATTTCTATAAATGTAGGTGTTTCTTAGCGACATACATTTGAAAATAAAATATATATATGATGTATATTTTAATAAGATTTATTAGCATAAGCGTTGCTTTTAAAATACAAGTATTATTAATTAAAACAATTTTTTTGTTCACTGTTACAAATAGGTATTCACAAAAAAATATATTTTAAAACACTATTTTACTTCGTTTTACAGTGTTTTATAACACGATTTTAAACCTAATGCCGTTGAACGCCCGCGATGGTTACCTGTAGCGCAAACGTAATGCCGGTAACCCTCCCGGAGCATTCACTTCAACTCGTAATGTATGGCAGCATTGCGCACCTATAAGTTCTATGAGAGTGGAGTCGAAAGTGTTAAGCACCTAATCATCAAGAGTTTTGATTGAATAATTCACACGTAAATTAACCTTTTACAAACTGACTGAAATAATACAATGACCAACACTTTCGCAAATTCGATGTTGCAGTTCGTGATCACACTAGACATAGATGAAGAGATTTATGAGTAATTGTTCGACGTGCCGATAGTTAACATTATTAGGCACTCGAAGATAAACACGAGAAAGCTCTCCCGTGCTGTCTCTCGTAACTGAAAAGACACTTTGAATTGGCAACCGTCATCCTCTAGTAACTTTCAGTTAGAA
This sequence comes from Conistra vaccinii, assembly GCA_948150665.1. Classification (NCBI taxonomy): domain Eukaryota; kingdom Metazoa; phylum Arthropoda; class Insecta; order Lepidoptera; family Noctuidae; genus Conistra; species Conistra vaccinii. The sequence goes on from OX411324.1 coordinate 10,213,886, forward strand.
TCGCCGTGACTGCCATAAATCATTACATTGCTTAGATCGTGTCTACCTATTAATAAACGAAATTGTTAACGAAGCTACGAGAAATGGCGTCTGATTTATGCGAGGAATCCATAATTATACCTCTTACAATTCCGTTAATTGTTGGTAACCGTACCTTGGCTTGGAAGTAGGATATTTTAACAGAAATACAGATAGATAAAAAGATAAAAGTATAAGTTATATTAGAATTGAAGCAATAATTAAGATAAGTAGAACAAGGTAATAAGAAAGAGATAACATTCGGGGAAATAATGAAAGATCCTAGACGGTATTTTTCCAAGTTTTTCCAAGTACTCGTCATTACATAGGTTGATTACATATTTATACAGTTAATTGTTACATAAATTGTTTATGGAACATGTTTATCTACGTTACGTACATAGTACTGGATAATCATAAGTCAGCACTCCTAATTTCTTATCTTTCCTACCATCCACTCTCGCATCAACATCGCCACTCAAAACCCAAATATTATTAACATCTTCTGTAGATTTTCTATAGAATCTCTGAAGCAAAACAACTCTTCTGCAAACTCTGCTACTAATCGCGAAACATTCAAGCTACAATTTAGTTAACCTTAGTTAGAGCTAGGCTTTGAGCGATTATAACTTGGTTTGAGACAAGGACAAATCCCCTACGAGCGCACACGTCTCGGAGCAATGTCATTGTAGGCAGCATATACTGATCAAAGCGACCGATCTGCAAGCGCTGTAGACCGACACTGGACAGGAATTGTGTGCCCAGACACGTGTCTGTGTCTGCCTGACTTAGGAAAGTAGCTCAACAAAGACACATGCATTATACTCAGTCTACGTTCCTGTTGACGATACTTATAAACTATTAAAGCATTATATAATATTGTTTGAAATATTAAAAATAATATAAAAGGTAGCACTTCATATTCTTTTCATACAGCTTATTTATTCAAACAGTCGTGGTTTTTGTTTATCATTAAGTGTTGTTTATCTCATTGTGTTGTAATTTTGTGTCTATTATTTGGACGTGTAACAAATAACGAGACAAGATATACGAGCAAACAAAGTCGAGCATTACTCGACTTACCTATTTATATCGGCATCGCTTGCCACGTTGTTGGCGTCGCATACCATTCCATAGCGCCACACCTCCATTATTCCTACGCAAAGATCTGAAGAACATAACCAGAATTCTTGAACATATTATACTACTACTTGAATTATACTTATGTTGATTGTGTTATTTAGGTAATACCATCGATCAACGACGTGAACACGCTTTATGGTCAATATAGTTTTCAAATTCGGCAGAAACAGCTCTGTAAAAAGTCATTCAACTGAAATTTAGGGATCAAAGTGCAAAGAAGTGTGTGGAACTCCAATTGCCATACACCACAGATATAAATCTTACTAGATGACGCGATTGTATGTCCTTCGCGTGTCAAAAAACGGAGTAAAATTACGATCAATGATCGTAATCTAAGCTTTTCATTTAGCATTATCGCGATCGTCACCGGAAATCCACTGAAATCTAGAAAAATGTCTTTTTATGCCATATTGAGCTGTAAAGACTGAAGAAAAAGTTGACCGAGGCATTGGAAATGTTTTCTTTTATTGGTAAGTAAATTATTGTGTGTGAAAAAGTGGCACGCTTGGTTTTCATACAGATGGAGAGACTTGCGTTATCTAGTTAGATTTATATCTGTGCCATACACAGTGAATGAACGACAATTTTCAAATCTAGTTTCGCCAGCGCTTTTACATATTCAACTATCTATCTATTTACGTATCTGCAATTGTTGTGATTTTCGTTTACACGTGGATTCTCCGAACTTGCATCGTCCTCCCTCTTCACGGCCGAAGTGCAGTTTGAAACATTTTTATTTTAATTCGATCCGATCCGATTTGGGTTTTTAATTGCCGTAACATTTGGAGTTCTCGTATTTATTGGTTTATTTCTCTGTAGTGTTTTATTGGGATAAATAAGAACTTTTGACATTGGTCCCTGATTCGCTGTTAACAAGACGGTGTGATTTGTATGCTGACGGCTTATTTACAAAGAACATTATTTTGACAATAATGTGTCAAAAGATGTACCTACATTCAAAATTAAATGCCGCGTGCACGTTTTGCCTTATTTACGAGTTCCCCTCTGTTCATTCTCTACAGTTACCGACTTTTAATTTAATTTATTTTGTTTTCTGGGTAAACACCAGTATAGCTTACGCTGGAAATTTTATGTTAATAATGGCTAAATTAACTTATGGTTCAAATATAATAAAGGTTTGTATTTTGTATGTATATTTGTGGGGCATCGCATCTGCACCCTAATTACGTGATGCACGATCAATTTTAAATTGAAACCAATTGAAAAAGATTGCCAGTCCATTGCTTCATAAGTTCGACAAAAAAAATTTAGCAGATTTTTTTTGTCGAGCTTATGAAGCAATGGACTGGCAATCTTTTTCAATTGGTGCGTAATTGGGGGCTGATTACTATGGGTGATAAGTTTGAGTTATAAACACGAACACAAAGCAAGGCGATGGCCGATGCTTGCCGCTTTACAAGCTTGTTTGTTTGGCAAACTATTTTACCAAATTAACTTCATGTTTGAATGCTTTTGACAGACTCTAGTGTTTCGTGTTAAGTTTAATTAAATCATAATAAGTCTACCTACACTACACACTGCTTTATGAAGCAATATTTATATCTGAAGAACTTCTGATTATTTATACGGTTACGTATGTACCTACACTTGATATTTTTATATGGGTTTTAGCTATATAAACCTATAAGTTATTTACTTTCTATTCTAAGAAGATAATGTTTGTTAATGTAATATGTTCTAGCAGTTTATTCCCTTCACAACGCAAATTCGTGGGTGTGTTTCGTACATAAATTAAATTAAATCCATTATTAAATGTAGTAGGTATAGGTATTTATTTGTGTTCGATCCATAGTTGGCTAGCTATACCTACTTGTTTATCTTGTGGCACTTTTGCTAACGTTTTGCCTGAAAGTCGATACAGTGGAGCAAGCGATGACGTCAATGTTGCTTTATGATTCAATCTGCTGTTAACTGAGCTCTCGCCCAGCTGAGTGCAGCCCGCTCTAAATATATCTTAACAATTTTACTTATGTACCTACGTTTCATCTCTGACGCCGAATTTCCCGATGGCGCCTCTTTCCCTGTCATACGCAGACCTTTGGCCCTTGTTTATAGTGGTAGATTAATATATTACGAAACGTCACACAAACCTGTCTTCTCTTTTTAAACGTGAGCTAATCGTGTTTTTATCTATTTTTTAAAACACTTAAAAATGCTTCGTTATCATGTCATTATCATCATCGTAGATTTTAATTTATAATGAACGCTGTGTGATCTCTGCTGTAAACAGAAACTGTCCCATAACCAATTTTTTTACATGGTCACTTAGGATTAATTATATTATCAGCTCAGCAATAAGATACCTTTAATAGTGCGATAGCATATCGCGATCATCAAATTATCTGCGTATGGTGAATATTGCTGATAGCAACGGGAACTGGGTGAACATGTTATCGAAAAAAGATACACAATGTGTAACAAAAACCTTGTCGGATCAGAAAAGGGCACATATTAGGTACTGCAATAACATTATCAATAAGTAAAATAAAATTCATTATTCTTAAAAATAAAAAAGTTATTGCTATGTAAAATTCACGTTTTAGTACCAAAATTATTCCAATTCTATAAAAATTTGGTAAATTTTCAGGGGTTATAAGTTATGACTTGTAGACACCCGCTAAACTACAGCCCCCCTCGCCCCATGTAATAACTCGGTAAAATTGCCCATTGAAAAAAAACAACGGGTTGCACTCCGGGAGTGCCGGCAGAAGTGAAAACTTGAACATTAACGTTGTGCATTTTTGAATATTTTGGAATAATTTCGCTCGAATTGCTTTATTTATCAGTATAAAAGTACTATAATTTATGTGGTTAAATACAATATTCATTAGTCGTAGTATATTTATTTATTTTCATAATTAGTCTAACAAACATAAACAATTTATTCAAACACTTTTCATGAAGTATGTTTTGACTGCTTTTTTTTACCCATCAATATGGGTAAAATTTCTTACCTCGCAATCTTTACGTAATGTCAAAGACTATTTATTTTGATATTTACTTTGTCGGTTGCTAGGCAACGGATCTTACGGTCACGTGTCCTGGCACGAGTTTGACATTTTTTACCCACCCTAAAACAAGTGCACAACGCCGTTAAAGAAGTTTTCACTTCAAAAAATGCGGAAATATTTTTTTCTTTTTTCCTTGATATTGCTACATAAATAGACTCTCAGTACGATTCTTAGCAACACCCTCACTTCGGATCGGAAAGGATTTTTGTTACACGATGTATATTGACTCCGTATCATAGTTGCGACAAACAATTTAATGCGCGACAAATGCTAGGGTGACAGTACGATAGGTCAACCATCAGCAGCGGTGCAACAGCACATCAGCTCGACGAACGTTCTGTCGCACTAACGTTAGTGCGACAGAACGTTCGTCTAGCTGATGGTTGACCTCTGTGACCTATCGTACTGTCACCCTAGCATTTGTCGCGCATTTGTTTGTCGCAAGCGCAACTATGATACGGAGTCAAAAATTTAAAAGATATTCTTAAATGGTTTGGTCATGTTGAGAGGATGAATGAAAGGCGACAGGGCAGATGTGAGTGGAAACGCCTGGAGGGGTCGCCCTAGGAGGAGATACAGTGACCTTATTAGGCAATGAGGTTATATAACCTCATTGTTATTAGGGATGTTCTGCAGAAAGGTCAGGTGAGTAGTACTCGCAACGGGCGCTTGTATGTTATAGCACCAATATGTATATGTTATGGACCAAGTGATTATTAGGACATTATAAAAAATGCCCGGGCCCGGCCCGAGTTAATTCGGGCGAGTCACCAATAAGCCGAAATATGCCCAATATGAGAGGGCAGTGTGATAACAACTATTGAAATAATCAAATCGAACGGGCAATTTTTATAATGCTAGGCACCTATGGGGCAGCACAATTAACATTTGTTGGCAATGACACTACCAGCCGCACTACCAGTAGTGTCGTTTCCAATCAACGACACTACCAAGCCTATTTTGAATTAAATTGTACAGTCAACACAGCAAAGTTCAGAAATATAATTCTTTATTTATTACTACTAAGTAAAGCATGAAATAAAAATAACAGCAAACTTCAGAAATGAAACTCTTACTGTTTATTTATTAGGTACTTGCTGTGCCCGCGACTTCGTTCGCGTGCATATCGGAAAACAATTAGGTACTTAACTTTTTGAAACATTTTGATCAGCATTCACAGATTTTGATAACGATGTAGGTAAGTACATTTAGCAGGAAAATAGGTAGTTTTCACAAAAAAATGTTTTGATGCCAATAGATCCTGCTTCTTATAAGGATCAAAAAAGTCTATTTTAGACCAACTGAGGTTTGAGGAATAGAAAAATCCGAAATCGCAATAAACTTTTCCCATACATTTCGTAGGAAATGATGATGAATGAACTCTAACCTAGTTTTCAAGATGGAAAGCCCAAAATAAAAATAAAAAATAATTGGAAAGTCAGACGGATAACGAAATGATCCTATAGGTTCTGGTTTTTCCTTTTGAGGAACTTTAATTTGGGAATTCGTTAGCAAGAAATTACCGAAACCGTTTCTTTTTTGTAGTTTGAAGTGTTTTCTTTTTTAAGTTGGCAAAAAAGATTTTTATATTTTAATAATTGTTTCACCTACCTCACACAATTTCGTGTGCTACTTTAGATTGATACTTAGCAATTTTTTCTCACATACCGTATGATAACCCAACTGAACTGGACTGGAATTTACCCAAGGGCCAAGAAAGTTTAAAAGGTATTAGATACACCTTCTGTAAAAACTAATCTATGTTTACAGTCTCCAGTTATACGAATGAGCAACAAATACAATAATACTATATAAACACGCCTGACCTATACAATGTCGCCCATGCGCATGTGACCGCCCGTAATTTTCTGAATATTCATGAAAAACTATCGAAAATAAACTTCAAAAGGGGGGGTCTATCTATAACATTTTTCACTAGTTTTTTTAAAATAAATACACAATTTTTTACCGAAAAAATTACTTCGATTCTGTTTTTTCTTTCGTAGTCGATAATTTTTTGTAAAAATTTTAATTAACCTGTTAAAATAACTCATAAGCTTTTGGAAATAATAAACAGAATCCAAATCGACCTATAAACTTCGGAGATGTGTCAAAAAACAGAAAGCAAATCTTTAAAAAAATTAAAAATTTAATAACATGAAAAATGTTATAGATAGACCCCCCCTTTTGAAGTTTATTTTCGATATTTTTTCATGAATATTCAGAAAATTACGGGCGGTCACATGCGCATGGGCGACATTGTATATTTAGCGACAAGCAACCGGAATTTAAAAAAAAATCACGCTATCCTTGTCAAGTTGTTCTTAATTTCAATTTTTATTTTCGTTAGTCTGTTTTAGTTTATTTTATTTTAGTTTAGTAAGTAATTAAATTGCAGTGGTGTAGAGCAGTGGTGGCCCAGTGGTGTCGGCCCTGACTTACCGAGTTGTAGGTCGTGGGTTCGAACCCAAGCAGGCGCTTTACTTTGTGTAAATAATTTCATCACCACTGCTCTCAAAACGGTGAAGGAAAACATCGTGAGGAAACCGGCGGCATGTCTTAGAACCAAAAAATTCGAAGACATGCGACATCTACCAACTCGCACTGGGCCCGCGTGATAGATTACGGCCCACTCCATCTCACAGAGAGGAGGCCTGTGTCCCAGCAGTGGGAACATTAATACACTGATTATGATTAAATTGCAAGGCAGGAAGATATTGTTATCAATGCTTATATACTTACCATCTTAAAAAACTAGGTTAGAGTCTCATTTCCTACGAAATGTATGGGAAAATTTTATTGCGATTTCTGATTTTTCTAGTACTCAAACCTCAGTTGGTCTACAATAGACTTTTTTCATCCTTATAAGGAACAGGATCTATTGGCATCGAAACATTATTTTGTGAAAATAACCTATTTTCCTGCTAAATGTACTTACCTACATCGTTATCAAAATCTGTGAATGCAGATCAAAATGTTTCAAAAAGTTAAGTACCTAATTGTTTTCCGATATGCACGCGAACGAAGTCGCGGGCACAGCAAGTACCTAATAAATAAACAGTAAGAGTTTCATTTCTGAAGTTTGCTGTTATTTTTATTTCATGCTTTACTTAGTAGTAATAAATAAAGAATTATATTTCTGAACTTTGCTGTGTTGACTGTACAATTTAATTCAAAATAGGCTTGGTAGTGTCGTTGATTGGAAACGACACTACTGGTAGTGCGGCTGGTAGTGTCATTGCCAACAAATGACAATTAAAACCAAGTTTTGTTACTATTATTTTTATTCCGGTTTGGTCACTACTAATACGTATGGTTTGTTTGTCCGTCCGCGTATATATTTTTTTATTTTAATACTATAATTAGGTATGTGTACACATAAAATTTTATCGAATAATATGTAATTGTTTGAGACAATTACATATTATTACTACTGTTATTATTGTTAATACTATTATTATCTTTATTTCAATTAAATTCTTATACACTTAGCAACTTTTAAAAGTGATTAGCTCCTACTGTGTTGATTGTTATTTAATGTTATTTTGCTAAGAAGATAGTATTTTGGTAAAGATAAAGATAAAGATAAAGATCATTTATTTGTCCAAAACATGAGTATACACACACATGGCATGCAAGATGTTACAATTAAAATATATTACAGTCATGTTTTGCCTTAACGGCGTACAAATATAATTAGGTAGGTTATTACATTCAATCAAATATTATTAAAATATCCATTATTCAAATTATTAACAGTCCAAATTAGACTTAATAAAATAAAATGTACTACAGAATAATGTCAACAATTAATAATATAATAAAATAAGTCAATTGAATGTCAAAATAATTAGGATAAAGATAAAGAATGAAGATAATTTATTGGTCAAACATGCTTTTACATACAAATCGAGCATGCAAGATCTTAAATATAGGTAAAAAGTCCAGACATGTTTTGCCTGGCAAGGCGTACAATTTAATTTTTATATAACAATAAATAATTAATTCTGGCTGGTTCAACATTCATTATTAAAATAAACCATATTAATATGAAATAGAAGGCTTATTTCAAAATCTCAAAAGTTAATATTCCTCGAGATAATCGCTTTTGAAGTTTGCTAAGTGGATACATAGCACTCGTAAAAGTATGTGTATGTTATTAAACTTTTATTTCTTGCTTACAACAGTTACAACTAACATTTTGATTAAGAAAGACAACCTATAGCAAAAATAAATTACGTCTGCGGTCCGGACCATATAATTCGTTTTATATACCTACTTATATGTGGGTGTCAATAACTATTCACTTTCATTTATATAATAATAAGAATAGATGGATAAAGATTTCTGAAAATATTTTTTGTTTTATACTACCTGAGCGCCTGATTCAGAAAGAATTTAGTGAATTGAAAAATGTTGTTTAAAATCTCAATAAGCAGTTTCCAAAAAATAGGTTCTGGTAAATCGATGATCAATCAATGCAAGAGTAGATAATTACAATTTTTCACATGTTTATTTAGAAAACAAAATATTCTTAGAACTAAAGTAATCAGAAGTTATAACTACTTAATTGCAGCACCTAATCAGATTAAGGATTATTTTAGGTAACCAGTACCCTAATTACGTAATACACGAACAATCAGAATTTGAATCATTTTGAAACAGATTGTTAATCCATTGCTACATAAGTTTGTAAAAAAAATCTGCTCCACAACGTGAATAACGCAATGAATGTTGTTGAACTGTCAAAATGGAACAAATTAATCAGAATCGTTGACGAAAATGTGTTGCGTAATTAGATAGCTGATTATTGTAGTTAGGTTTCATATAATCATAACTACTTGTAGTTAACTATTGTAGTGGTAATTAGTAATCAGATTACAAAATAGTTGGTTACGCCCTGCACTTGATGTGGAAAACAAAATGCATTAAACGCTCGAGGTTTGGCGTTCCGTTAACCCTTAGTGCACTGCTAGAAGCTTTTATGTGGTTTTCTTTCGAAATACGTGTAAACGTGTTCTGTTTCCCGAACTGATCCTCTAGAGTAACGAGTCTACACACCTGTCCAGGGCGCCGACATACGTTGTTATAAATGTGTGTGGCGGCCTACTTTGTAAACCAACGGCTTGGCGTGGCCCGTAAATTATAAATGCTTGGCCAAGGGCTTATGGGAATGTAACCTGCTGATCGACGTATGTGTTTAACATCTGTCGTACTTGATATATGAGAGAGTTTACAGTTTTGTAGGTCATTTCAGCATACTTAGCACGACTACAATAGAAACGACTTCGTGGGCGGAAGAATAGACAAAAAGCGGCCAAATGCGAGTCGGACTTGCTCATGAAGGGTTCCGTAGCAGCAAGTAACATAATATAAAAGTTCTTGTAGTTCGTTGAAGGTAAATTGCGGTTTACGATTTATAACGTATTAAAAAAACTACTTAGTTACTAGATCTCGTTCAAACCAATTTTGTGGAAGTTTACATGGTACTGTACATCATTATATCTTTTTTTTTTTATCATTCTCTTATTTTAGAAGTTACAGGGGGGGGGGGCCCACATTTTACCACTTTGGAAGTGTCTCTCGCGCAAACTATTCAGTTTAGGAAAAAATGATATTAGAAACCTCAATATCATTTTTGAAGACTTATCCATAGATAAGGATAACACGTATGGGTTTGATGAAAAATTTTTTTTTGAGTTTCAGTGTTAAGTATGGGGAACCCCCAAAATTTATTGTTTTTTTTCTATTTTTGTGTGAAAATCTTAATGCGGTTCACAGAATACATCTACTTACCAAGTTTCAATAGTATAGTTCTTATAGTTTCGGAAAAAAGTGACTGTGACATACGGACGGACAGACAGACATGACGAATCCACAAGGGTTCCGTTTTTTGCCATTTGGCTACGGAACCCTAAAAATTATTGATAAACAACCACAATCTATTTTTCCGTCGACAAAACCGTAGAAAACCCGTTTCTATGATCGCCATGCAACGCGTGCAAGTGTGTGCTGACATAGTCAATATTAAGTAAATGGAGTAGGTTTAGTTTAGGTCGTTAGGTTATCTCATTGATATTTCGTTGCCAACTTTTGAAATATTTACCGGTTTTGTCATCGTTGTCTACATATCAATAAGCGCAAAGCAGTCGTGCTACATCAAATGTTAAATACAGAGTTCTTATCGGCCACCAAAGTGCTCACTTCAGACAGTAAGAGTATCTTTCGGTTCAGCTTTTCGCTTCGATAAGTACGTAAATCCGTGCAGGTAGACTGCAAGAGACCGTCGTGGAGCAACAACCCGCCTTCTAATATATTTCGATGAAAACGTTGCTTTTATAAACGACAGTCTTTCCTGTGTCACTACATTTTATCCGGACGCTGTCAACTTTAGGATTTTTATTTCCTTGGGCGACTGCACCCATTTCTTTTGTTAAACCCTTTATCGCTAAGTGAAAACAATTTTCTGATATATTTTTTAAAAGGAACGGCGATCCTTTGGGTCTGTGTAATTTAATATTGAAGTCGTAAGTGATATCGACGTTTTGAGCTTTTTCAAGTTTCTCCCTACGTCACGTCAGGTAAAAACACACAATGTAGGAATACATACGGCCATGTTAGTGGGTCGCCCGTTTCTAATTCTATATTCATCCTTGATCAATTATTTAGTCCCACGGCTGTATAAAACACGTGCCAATTACATATATTAGTATCATTTGTTTGTAATATTGTTGTTTTAACGGTTATTTGTTTTGCTATAGTCTTCTCCCTTGTGGTCTCAAGTGCTAGAAACTAATGGAGGTCACATTATGAATTCATCGGCTTAAAATGAAATTGGAGACTTACGCGAGTACCTACGTAACATTCAAGTATTTTTCGCACAACTTGCACAAGAATAAAAATGTAAACTCACAACTATAATAATTATTAAGGGCACATAACAATACCAGGAAAAGGTTTTACTCATCAAAGAAAGTAGGAAAAGCAATAGGTACAAAAGCACCTACCTACCTACCTTGGTTAACAAACAGAATATCTGTAATTTAATGGTTACCATAGCTTCCGCCAGCGGCATTGCGTGATACTTCTTACTCAGGCATAATATACTCGTAGCATTAGGTACACTGGTGAAATAATTTTTTAAATCGGTCATGTGGTTTTGAGATTATTAATTACAGAAAAAAAAAAAATTGTTTGGAAAATCCAAAAGTGCACGCCTCATACATAACACTCATTCATAAACGAAAAAGAATTTCAAAACATAGTTTCTAACAAAAATGAACAATTTATAACTTTTCAGGAAGTCGTAATGTCAAAGACTGACAAAGATATTTACTTGGCGGTTGCTAGGCAACTTAAGTCAAAGGTTGGAAATATTTAGATAAAGATATTATATTTTAGTTAGTATTTTATTAATTATAATTAAACTACTTTGAATAAAAGAGCCATTTTCAATAGGGTTCCTTCTACGGCTGAAACAAATGTATAAAAAAAAAAATTGACTCAATTAATTGATTTTATCGCAAGCTACAATGTTTTCAAGCTTCATAAATTGACGGACAGGATGTTTTTTTCAACTATTTTGATGTTTTTTTCATTTCTGCTGCATTAAATCAATTAGTAAAAAGTACAGTATTAATCTACATTTAATCATCTATACAATGGTATATAAATTAAGTAGGTTCTGTGTACTAGCAGGAGTGTAACAATAAAAACAGTTGCAGAAATGGGGCAAAAAATATTTTTCGATCGTAGAGCACACTCTAATGCTTCGCATTATGAGTCGTGCAATACAATTGTTTTCAATATATCATAATCAGCTTATATTGTTCCCAGTGCTGGGACACAGACTGGACCTCTCGGTGAGAGGTTTATAATATTAGTGAAGACAAAGAAAAATATTCGAAGGTAGGTGTCTGATTGAGACCATGAAATTAGTTTCTTTCGGAGAAAACCCGACATAGGTTCGTCGTTACATCTGGAAATTCGGATGATGTCCAATCACAATCATTAAATAAGACATGGTTCTATGATATCGAAGCCAACTAACGACCTCGAGTAGTGTATAACATAAATCTTCTTTTAATCCGTCTTTGACATATCTTTTTGACATATTACTGGTCTTTGTAAGTTTCATATCATTTAGCCTGTCTGAAAATTGAAAACCGTCTGCTCTTGTCATGTAAAAAGATTATTTTATGAATAAGCTCCAACCCACACATGCTATCATATTCATCGTTTTGTAATTTTTAATCATGTAGTGAGATGGATAAAAATATGACTAAACATTTATTTTTAACTAGCTGTTGCCCGCGACTTCGTCCGCGTTATCGCGCCGCAAATATAAACGCCTCGAGTTTGCACCACTTAGTAATTTAAGTATTGTAATCTAAGTAATTTATTTTTAATAAAACTTCAAAACGAATCTAATTAGGAAAGATCACATGGCTATTCTATTTATGATTTCGTAGGTGGGAGATGTAAGTTGTATGCATTTTCTACTATATTTAAACTAAACCTAACAGTGCATGAAGTTCCCTTTTGAATAATCGGTGTTTACAGTGTGGGTTGGTATATAAGATGTTAACGCTACAGAGTATATTTTCAATACACAGCTTCAAGTATAAGTTATATTTTCTAACGCTTAAGCGCCTTACTGGCTCTTGGGAATTTTCTATTTGTATACGTAAAGAGTTAATCCAGTTACCATGTGCTTTAAGCCTTTTTACATTTATTCAACTATAAATAACTTTTGCTTGGGTATTATGCTAATAGAATCAAAGGCATATTTTTAGAAATGTCAAAGCATTCTTTTTTGCCTCGTTTTAAATTGAAAGGTCATGTTTTTTTCTAGTAGAATATGGAATTATATCATGATAATGTGTCTGTCCGTTGATTAGGCAAGCAGTCTTGAAATGCTACGTTTGTATAATACACGCTAACACACTATCTAGGTGTAAGTACTAAAAAATACAAAAAGAAAAGTATGTTATTAAGTTAATCATAAGAACCGTGACATTATAGTCGATGTTTTCACGTCGGTCGGCCATGACTGTTATTTACAAATACAAGTAGGTAAATGAAGAACCCAACACGATTGACGATAGCGTGACTATCTTAATTAAACTAGAATAGGATATTAGCCGCTAATTTCTTGATAAAGTTACCGAACACGAGCTCCTGCCGTTTTTCGGTAATTTTCTGTTATTTCGTTTTAACTTCATCTAATATTTATACTATGATTTATTCGACGTGGGTCTAGGAGATATCTTAATTTAAATAAACATACGTGGATATTGTACCTATACCTAATATTGTTTTGTTGTTGTACCAACATCCAATATAGGATAAGCAAACAATTGTAAGAAGTTTAGAAATAACTTTTGTTGGACTTAAAAAATAAAAGAAATCAACAAAGCTCATAATATTTAGTTGGATCAGGACGCGTACTTCTTTACCTCAGTAAAGAAGTACGCGTAAGTAACCCAGAAGCGAATGTTTGCCAACATGCTTGAATGACTACATCCACGTCGATTAAGAATGTGGACTTTGGACTTGAATCTGTAAAAGTATTGATTCATTCACGTTAAAGTACCCCGGCTATGGCAAAAATAGAATCAGAGTTTTCCGCTCTGAAGGCTTGGAAATGTCTCGCCGCGAACTGAGAGACAAGGCAGGGCATAACGAGCCTGCAAACAGCCGATATAAACGAGTCAAACGACTTGTTTGCTCTCGACACATTGCTACGGCTGTTTAGCACCATGCCCTTTACTCAATACGCAGTACGCTGTTTCAAGCTCTGCTAACGAGGGAACTTGGACACCCACTGAATTTACAACACCTATAGACCTTTGTTAGCGGCTACGAGCCGAATTTGTTCGAAAAAGGGAATTACAAAGGGCAATTTCGGGCTCATGATCAATTCATTAAAGCTAAGGTAAGTAGGTACTTGTCTTAGAAACCTTGAAGTTCGAGTTCTTGTCAATAGTACTTTTCTTTCTCTGTCTAATTAGTTTGGTTTGTCACCTGCTCGAATTTCATAGTATGCGTCACATGACATAGGTATCTATCGCTTTTATGTTCAACCTGAATATTATAATTATGTACCCTCTCTGTAGTCAGCAATGAAAGTTCTATTAATTGTACACAAGGTGCTCTCAAGGGCTCTTACAAGGTGGAGACGACAATACAACAAAAAACTCATTATTTTATTTCGAAGCTAGGATTTATTTGACAGTTCCAAAATACTCTGCATTAGTAGTGCCAGTATTTAAATTTTGTGGTTGTATGGTAGTCTCCACATTGTATATGAGCTGAATAACACCTTTAAAAAAGAAAAAGACTGACATAATGTTAATAGTACGTTGTGATTTGTGATACGAGTGTGCTGTATTGGTCATTACCCACAAAGCGGTATTATAATGTAGCCGAGTGGCTAATGATCAATGCACACGCGTTTCATACGACGTTTTTCAACACATTTGCGAGGAAAGAAACCGTCTTGTTGTACGAACTATTATGCTACAATAACGTAACTTTAGAGAAATGATACATTTAGATTTATAAAGTTCAACTGACCTGTGTTGTTTGTTTGTTGTTTGGAAAGGGCTAGGCATCAACATCAATGGCGAGTATATCACTAACTTTCGGTTTGCCGACGATATAGTTATCATGGCTGAGACCATGGAGGACCTCAGTATAATACTCGATGACCTCAGTAGAGCCTCCAAAAGAGTGGGTCTTAAAATGTACATGGACAAGACAAAGGTCATGTCAAATGCCCATGTAACACCCGCCCTCACAAAGATCGGAGACGCTACGCTCGAAGTTGTAGACGAGTATGTTTACCTAGGACAAACTGTCCAGCTAGGTAGGTGGCTGACTGTGACTATCCACTTCCTGTAAAACGTTTCTACGTCGGTTGGTATTTTGGGACTTTTGGGTAACAATACTTTATATTTCGTATTTTTCTTTCCACATATCATACACGATAACAAATATTTATGAAAAATGGCGCGCTGGATTTTTTTTTCTGGTAGCGATGCGCGCGCAATGTCAATAAAGGCACTGACAAAACCGCTGAACAGCCTACCATCACGTTCGGTCGGAGGTGGAGACCAAATTTAAAACTTGAAAAAATTAGATTTCGCTGCTAATTATTACTAATTATTCTTTATCGAGAGAGAGCGAGCGAGAAAGTGCGAATTTGGTCAAATGGAAAATCCAGGTCAAAATGGAAATCCAAGAAGGCGGCTCTGGAAATTTTCTCATTTTTCGTCATGGGTGTCGTTTTCGTAGGTTTCGATGGTTCTAAAGCCGATAGTGATGTGAAAATGGTAATCCAAGATGGCGGCTGTGAAAATTTTCTCATTTTTCGTCATGGGTCTCGTTTTCGTAGTTTTCGATGGTTCTAAAGCCGATAGTGAGGTCGCAGTCGACACCCATGATGAAAAATGAGAAAATTTTCGCAGCCGCCATCTTAGATTTCCATTTTGACGAAATTCATACTTTCTTTTTCTCTCTCTATCGAATTAGAAAAAGACAGACGCAAGAATGAAGCTGCGTTATAGAACTTCGTTACAAAACCTGTTTACTTGTCACACTATTAAATCGCAATAAGAAAGACATGTCGTGCCTTGATAGTACTTACGAATTCCATACCTACTGCCATGTCATTACTCCGACTAGTAAATAGTTTAATCTATGGCGCACATTACCGCACTAGTGCGATTATGTAAAGAAAAAAGCACGTGTCTATAATACACTGCATTATGAACCTAAAAGTGGTTAAATAAGAGCCACTTTACGAGCAACTGTGTTGAAAATTATATAATTAACTAGCTGCCCGCCCCGGCTTCGCACGGGTAAGTACTTATCTACGGCGCCCCTACCTATCTACCCACCTACCTACCTACCTACCCTACCTACCTACCCCTGAACCCTAAAAAAAACCCTGTCCGATCCGAAAAGGGCACATAGAGGGTTTTTTACTTGTTATATAAACAGGGTGTCTCAAACTTTGTGGTCCAAAGGCAAAGTAATCCTACCTTCTTGGATATTATTTATACCGAATATGATTAAAAAATTATATGTTGTATTCAATTAATTCATGTTTATCTACAAAAATATCATTGTAATTCAACACATTATCTCTTATTCTTACATATGTTCCGATAGTATTAAAAAGATTTTAATGAACAAAATAAATGATTAATATTACAATATTTGTATTCGTTCTCTATCTGATTCAGATTAACAGTAAATAATGTCATCAACATGAAGTAACTACAAGATAAATAAATAAACTCGTTAAAGGCTTTTGCAGACCGGCGCAACTTCTCGCGCGACGCGACACGAACAATACAATTTCTAAGAAAACTTCACGGTGACAAGTCGCGCTGGTCAGCCTTTAAACAATTGTTATTTTTATCTTTGAATATCTCAGAAATGTGGCGCTTTATGATGTTAAGTTATCAAGTTAAGTGTCCCATATCCAAATAAATGACATTTATTGGGCCCGTCGTATTTGAAAAAAAAAAACAAAATGGTGGCTGATTTTAGGGGCAAAATCTTCAAACCCCTTTCTCTAATTTAATCATTTTCATAAAATTTTACACTTTCACTTGGTTTTGTCGACACCGTGAAAAAAAAACTTCGGCGTAGCGAGTATAAATCTGGCTGGAAGATGTCCGAGTTGTTCTTTTAAACTACGCAACAGATTTTGATGAGGTTTCACCATCGTTTAGAGAATTTATTCCGGAAGGTTTATGTGTATAATACGTTAATATTAAAGTTACGTTTACCTAAGAAATCTCGAAGTCGTAAAAACCGTGCGAAGCAGGAGCGGGTCAGTCACTAGTTCGCCTTTCGTGTATGTCTGTGTGACCGCGTTATTCTTCTAAGCTACGCAACGGATTTCGATGCTGTTTGCACCATCCTTTAGGGAATTTGTTACGGATGGTTTATGTTTGTAATACATTAATAAACAAATCTCGACGTTTTGCCAAGTTGTAAAAACTGGGTGAAGCAGGGGCGGGTCGCTAGTTACTACATAAAATACTGAAAACCAGAACACCAAAAATATTACGTTCAATTCAGTAAATAAGTGCTTATTCGCATTAAATCTATACTAATATTATAAAGCGGTAAAATTTGTTTGTTCGTTTGTTTGTTTGTATGCAGGAGGTAATCTCCGAAACTACCAGTCGGATTTAAAAAAATCTTTTTGCATTGGCTAGCCCAATTCTTGAGGAAGGTTAGAGGGCTCACGGACGAAGTCGCGGGCAGAAGCTAGTGTGGTAATCGTATAAAAGGCCGGACAAAGTGTTATTGGGTTTTTCTATCTAGAATTTCTCAGTCCACCGTCTGAATTTGTACCCGGTTAGTCCCTATTACATGAGACTAAACATAACTGGCGAAATGTGGGTTTACTATAGGTACACTTCTGCCCAAACCTTTGGGGAAACAAGGGGTGATGTTGTGTATGTAAAAAGGCTAACTGTCTCTTTATTTTTTTCGTTACAAACCGTCTACACAATTAATTCCTAACCTTTTTAGATTACACGATGAGCTATCGACTGACGTGTTTCCGTGTGTCGCCTGCGTGTTAATTAATGTTTGTATATAGAACCTACTACACATATACGTACCTATATACATACTTACCTATAACATATACTTAGTTACAGATTACCTATGTAATATGTATGAAGTTATCAAAGCTACCAGTTTAGGAAACGTCATGATAGTCTGACACTTGCGGGCTGATTGTGATACTGTTGTCATCTGGTTAACTCGACAAATAATTACTACTTTAATATGCCCGCTGCACTAAGGATCTCCGAGGTAATAGGGATATCAGGAGCAGTCTATTAATATTAGTTTAATAGTTAATGGGTGTAACATACCAAGACCCCTCCGTGTCTCGGAAAGCACGTTAAGCCGTAGGTCCCGGCTGTTATTTGTCAAGTAGATCTTTGACAGTCGTTACGGGTAGTTAGAAGCCCAAAAGTCTGACAACAAGTCTTACCAAGGGGTATCGTGTTACCTGGTAACTAGGTTGTGGAGGTCAGATAGGCAGTCGCTCCATGTAAAATTCTGGTAATCAGCTGCATCCGGTTAGACTAGAAGCCGACCCGAACATAGTTGGGAAAACGCAGCTGATGTTGCTGTATTGTCCCAGATCACTTCTAAAGTAGAGAAGAACCGAGAATTGATCATCACAGCTATCTTGTTACTGGTTGGTTCTTGCACTCACAAAAGAAGGTATAATCGCTCCTCATTTATTTTAAGCCAATGGTATCCTACGCCAGTATCATTGAACCTTTCTCATTTCAGGAAGTTTATTTTCGTGTCCATTTGATGTTTTTTGAAAAGCTGAAAGCACTCTATTTGTTTTAGATTCTCCCTCGCTTCCGATGTAGAGATTCGCTTACAAATACGGGCCTTCGATTAACTCAACTCAATTCAAATTGGTACTGGCTTAGAACCCGTAACCGAATACTTCAGAAACACACCCGTGAATGTTTCAACTGCCACGTATTTCGTGTTTACACTGTATACTAATCCAACCTCAATTGTGGAACGCGAGTTAACAATTTCATTCAGCTGCAGAGTATGAATACCATATCAAAAGCGCTCGTTAGATTCAAATGGTACCCACTCGCTTAGCTTTGTTCGACACAAATTGATGGCCTTATCATAACAGAGTGAAGTACAGTTCTAATCATAGAGGTATAAACGAAATACGCGAGATGACGTCACCGTTTACAAAACGAATCCTCACAATGGATGATGCTACGAAAATTCACATTTAAACTTCACCGAGTCATATATCTTTTCTTTGTCTGCGTCAGAGAGTTTGTTTCCCTCGTCTCAAGTTTTTGTTGTTAAATTAAAGCCGCAGCGGTATAAAGATGGCACCGTCTTTCTTTTACAAACGAGGGTACAACAGACCAAAGTATGGTCCTCTATAAATCCAACAAACACGTTAATAATCCGCGCAACTTTGAAGTCTTTGAACAAGGTTGATTGACCCCATTTACGTAGGTGTCCATTATAATTATCGAGTCAATCTGTCTTTTTTGTTTCGATCTGCCATCCTGGCCTACAATAACACCTATTAAATATTAATGCAAATTGCTATTGATACAAAAACCCCTTTGGGGATTAAGTTACAGCGGGCTTCTGTTTACAGTCAAGTAGGTTCTAACAACGGTTGATCCAAAATAAATATTGAGTTTCAGTAGCCCTCGGCGCCACGGCTCCTATTTAGAATTAAGTACTAACAGTATGAGTTATGTTTGCATGGTATTTTACATTTATTTTTTAAATCTAAATAATATTTTCTAATTTAAATTGAATTACATGTATTCTTACTATAGCTTCCGCCCGCGGTTTCGCCCGCTTGGAGGTCGGAAATCATCCCACGGGAACGTACTACCGGGGTAAAAAGTATTTTATATGTCAATCCAGGTAATAAACTATCTGTGCGCCAAATTAAATCCAAATCCGTTCAGCCGTTTTTCCGTGATTGAGTAACAAACATCCAAACATACGAACTTTCACATTTATAATTTAATAATATATAATACATATATAATAAAAATAAAATTGGTAGAATGTTACTCAGTGATAATATAGCATTGTAATGGTGAAAGAATTGTTTAAATCGGTCCAGTAGTTTTTTAGTTATATCTAAACAAACATACAAAAAATCAAATCTTTATTTTTTGTAATATTAGTTTAGATATAATGCTTATATTTCATAAATAAATTTAATTGAATTTAATTGAATTTATTGTGAAAAACATTCGTGGTTCGCTGCTACTTTGCAAAGTACAGCTTGTAGAAGCTTTTTGATTCTTATGCTGACTTTTAATCCTTGTTACCCCTGAAAAATTACCTATGAAATCAATCTGTATTATAAAATCAGTCTGAATAATGAAATCAATCTGTATAATAAAATCAGTCTGTATAATGAAATCAGTCTGTATAATGAAATCAGTTGGACAATGAAATCAGTCTATCATTAATTTATCAATTAGTATTATAATTTTGCGTAATGATCTTATTAACTTTATCAGCTGGCGATAGCCTATATCCAGTATTGAACGACCTTTGGTTGATATGATAGTGGAGATGAACTTCCTGTATAGATAGGTACATATAGGAATGATTGGTGAATTTGGTGACTCATATCGTGTCTACGTGTTCTATTCGATTTCTATATAAGTTACTAGATATCTACCCGCGACTTCGTCCGCGTGAATTTCGGACCCCGACCCACCGCGTCGCATTTCATCGCCCACCCGCCGTAAATTATGACTTCGTTTATGGCCTGCGCAGACGACGGATTTTTATCCGCGGACTTTTTATTGAGACAGGTGTAACGAGTCCACGGATCGCGCACAATCGATCTCGCGTAAGCATCAGAGGTGCCAGGCAGTCAGTTCCATTCAGACCGCGAGATCGACTGAGCGCGACCCGCGGACTCGTTACGCTCTTCTCAATAAAAAGTCCGCGGATAAAAATCCGTCGTCTGCGCAGGCCATTATGCTTTGCGTTCTTTCTGACTTTTTTTTGCTCGGCTCCTTAGCTCGTAGCATGTTGTTACCTTCCTCAAGAATTGAGTTATCCATAGCAAAAATATTTTTTCAAATCCGACTGGTAGTTCCGGGGATTATCCCCTACTTAAAAACTTACAAACAAACAAATTTTTCCACTTTATAATAGGTATTAGTATAGATTTAATGCGAATAAGTACTTATTTACTGAATTTTCGGTGTTCTGGTTTTCAGTATTTTATGTGGTAACTAGCGACCCGCCCCTGCTTTACACAGTTTTTACAACTTGGCAAAACATCGAGATTTGTATTATAAACTACGCTAGTATTATTGTTTAATTATATTATATGTAAAGTTATTGTATATAAGTTATGTGACGATAGCATAGCACTGTTGTCACTACCCGTAACTCCTAATATTTTATCGTAAAAATACACTAGACACCAGTGGCGAAGGGTGCCGTAATAGAAAAGGTAAGCCGGAGCCAAAACAAAAGGAAAAAAAAAAAAAAAAAAAAAAAAAAAAAAAAAAAAAAAAAAAAAAAAAAACCAGGGTCTGCAGCCGTGCGTGAAGTCCAGTTACTTACAATTTGTGGCTAGCTTTCTGGCTCTTCAGTCTTGTACAGGCAGATGTTACTATTTACTATATGATAAGATGATACTATTTACGTGTCCAAAAAACGTTTTCATTTCCTGAATATTTTCAAGGGAACGGCTCAGTACTAAATTTAATATATGAGCGTAACATGGGACAAACATTGCCATATGGACATGCATCACGAATTTTCGCTTGTACTCCACCGTGGCTCGCCAGACATAACTGCCGCGCCGTCGTAAGATTGACCAACTAACTTATTTCTACAACGATACTGGTCAAGTATTTCTAACAACTGTTTGGATAAAACTTCAGCAGTTCGACTTTCGCTAACATCGTAAAAACCCAGGAATCGTTCTTCAATTCCAGTTTCTGATAAATATCGAAAAATTACAGTTAATTGCTCCCTATGACTGACATCTGGAGTTTCGTCAATCATTACAGACAGAAATTGAGCTTTATCTATCTCTAATCTAATGTGGTCTCGTAAAACGGATGCAATACAATGTATTAAATCATTTTGAATATCACTAGAGAGACCAGAAAACACGGGGTTCTGAACTGAAGATCATAGTTCTAAATGCGAGTTCATTACGGATCATATTTCCTCAGATATAACAAAGTTTTGATATAGTTACCGCGGTTATTGGAATTCAGACCTTCATCGTGGCCGCGAAAAGCTACTTCTTGTGTATCTAACAAAATAATGGTGTCAATAAACCGTTTCTTAAATTCCTATTTCGATTTACTTTTCTAATAGGAGCTTCATACGAATTAGCGAAAAATAATCAAGTTGTTCTGTGATTCGTTTAACGACATCTGTCGGCGAGTAGAAATACTATTTTGAGATTTGTGAAGCTAGTTTGGCGTTTCAACACAAGATGACAGCACATCTGATTTTACTCTAAGAGTGAAATCAAATGTAATTATAATACAAAAAGTATTTTTAATTATGGAATTTGTTTCATAATGTAGGTATTAATAAAGAATTCAGTATTAATTATGTGTTTCTTATTTTCAAACCTTGAAAAGCATGTTTCCTCACAAAGTAAATAATTCGTCAAGCAACAATCAAAACTATTTGCCGCCATCCTAATCCTACTGATAGTACTAATCATTTTTCAAATCTACTCTAATGATGTAAGTTCAACTTATTAAACTTTCTACTTACCCCAAATACCTAATTACAACGTAGTTCAATCAACGTACGTTTCTTTCACTAAACTCATAACACAAACACTATCTTAATCACTTTTCTATACCTGAAAACAAATATTACTCGTACTAGTAATGATAAACTAATGAATACAATGAATACAAAATGCAAATTAACTACTGTAAACAAATTATATGGTTGCGATTACGACAAAAACCAACACATTGTCAATCGAATGATGAAATAATGTTTTGATGTCCGAACACCGAGCCGAACGCATTACGATACTCAACGACAACAACCGAATATCAAATGCGAGAACGAGTGAGTAATAGCAATACATAGTTCTTTCTCGTTCACACGAGCGCGTTTTCGCCTACTGTCCCTATAGTAACTCGTTGCAAACCGGCTTACTCGGCTGCTAAGAAAGGGCGGTGTCACGTGACCGAGTGACGTCTAGACGGACTATATTTTCTATAGAAATTAAATTCACGATAACCCGTACGCGCCTACGAGTTATTTTAGAGCGAAATGTTTTGTTGTTGGGATATAAAGACAAAAATTTGTATGTAGGCGTTTTGTAATGTTTTAATTGTATTCAAATACTTATAGTGTGATTATTCAATGACGATAGAGTGGTTGTGTTCCGAATTACCGAAGGGAAGCCGATAGGAATCGGCTTGTACGGAGTCTACGCCCCTGCTAGACACACTCTCTGGATTTGAAAAAAGCTTTCGTATAATACTTTCATTGTTTGGGACAGAAAATACAATTTGAGGCTGACAATTCCTGACGTTTCAGCGTCTTACGTATTTCATTTGTTTTTTCGTGGCACTTTTGTATACTTTTTTCGGAAATTCAATCCAGCGTATAAAAAAATAACGAAATCGGTACGTACGAATCAGTTTTTGCCATTTGGTTTGTGAAATACGAGTAAACTTTATTCGGCTGCAATGAACTGAAGTAAAAACGACTCATCAATATGCTTTGTTTGAGTATGCACGTGTATATAATAATAAATTAAATATATTACTCTATCAAAATTCATTGACATTCAAATCGGGGTCTTATCACACCGATTTGAATGTCAATGTATTGTGTAAATTCAATGTTATCAGAAATGATGAATTGATTACTATAAGGAAAAGTATAAGTATTTGATCATTCTTAAATCTAGTGGCATTATTGCTATCGTGCATGCGATTATTGTTATCTATATAATAATATTATAAAATAAAGTTGCAGAGTTTGTTTGTTTCTTTGAATGCGCTAATCTCTGGAACTAACAGTGGAATATGAAATAAAATCGGATGAATTCACGCGAAGAGTTTATCCCAAGAACAAACTTAACATTGTTGTTGAAAAACATGTTCTCTCATACATTCCAACTGCAAATATAAGTTGGTCAACTATTGTAATAGTTTTCCTTTTAACTTCGTCATAGATACTGTATACATATATTTAAAAAAAACACATTTTTTTTACCCTTATCTGGGAAGCTCTTGGCCTGCATCTCACCTGATGGTAAGTGATGATCAGGCCGAAGATGGAAGCGAGCTTCACCCGGAATCCTCAACCACAGAGGAACTAGCTAAACACACTGGCACATATCCAAAAACAACCATTTAGCTGGCAGGGGGGCATTTGACTCTAACAAAAATGAGCAGTTTAAAGCTTAATATTAAGCAAACGGATCCCCGAATCGAAACACTGTTTTGACAGACTCGCAATATTTTTTACGGGCTATCAACGATACCACACCATGGGATAGACCATGGGATAGATAGATGTTTTGTGTTGAGTAATGTAAATTATTTGCATACTATTGAATAGAATCAAGTTTTTTTTCTAACTGAACAGACAGCTGTGCTGCTGGGGAGTTTGTTGCGCCACTTCTTCTCTCCAGCAAAAGCACTAGGAAGTGTTGAAGGGCGGGCGTTTTTGGGGGACTGTCTTATGTAATTTTGACGTTCGAAAAGTGCTGATTCTCAGCCTAGTTTGAATAAATGACTTTTGAATTTTGAATTTTTAAGACCAGAAAAAAATATCAACCCCAATTTACGGGCCAGGGAGGTACCTTACAAAACTTCTTTCATAAAAAAAATCTTTCAGATTTTAATTTACCAATTTGTCGGTGTGACCCATGCCAAATTACAGCTTTATAATACTAGCTAAGCCGCGGACAGAAACTATAAGGGTTCCTTGTTGACTACGGAACCCTAAAAAATCATTTTGCAGTTGATAGCAATTCTTGAGGAAGGTTATGGGCTATATAACAGCACGCTGAGACCCGTAGGAGCAAAAACAAAAAGCGAAAACGAAGTAATAGCTGCACGGGCGCTAAATGGTACTGTTATTTTAGTATATTGTGGTGTATTACGACTTCCACGCGAACGAAGTAGCGAGCAGAAGCTAGTCATTGATAAATTCTTTTATGAGCTAAGGAAAGACGTAAATAAGCTACCATCCTTTGTCATTTTGGGAGATAATAATTTATTTTAGGTATGAGGTCATGCGCGTGCGAGTATATGGATAGATGGGAAGATATTGCCAATGATAAGTTGAATTTTTATTTTTAACTTCAATTCAATGCTTTTATTCTATCGAACCTGTAAACTATGTCCGTAGCATAAGCAGCCCATTCGGACCCAGTGCGGGCTGGTGGATGTCACATGTCTTCGAATTTCTGGTTCTAGGACATGCCGGTTTCCTCACGATTTTTTCCTTCACCGTTTCGAAAACAGTGGTGATGAAATTAAAGACATAAAATAAAGTGCCTGCCTGGGTTCGAACTCACGACCTACAAGTCGTAAGTCAGGGCCGATACCACCGGGCCACCACTGCTCACTATGTGCGAAGTCCGTGCCTGCTAAAAGTATTCATAATACGATACTTTGACTTATGTGATTTATCTCCGACTAGAATGCAATGTGGTAAATATGCTGATAAAAATCAATCTGCCGGGCCTTTTCCCAACTATATTGGGGTTGGCTTCCAGTCTAACCGGACGCAGCTGAATACCAGTATTTTATATGGAGCGACTGCCTATCTGACCTCCACAATCCAGTAACTGGGTTATACGATACCCCTTGGTAAGACTGGTTGTCAGACTTTCAGGCTTCTGAAGACCCGTAACGACTGTCAAAGACCCACGAATGACAGCCGGGACCAACGGCTCAACGTACTTTCCAAGGCACGGATGAGTCTCGGTACGTAAAGACGGTCACCCATCTACAGACAAACGCCGGCAAGTGTTGCTTAACCTGATAGATCGACCCGTGCGGCTGTTATTACTTAGCCACGAACTCCTCCTTAGCCACGACCTGCTGCTGATAATGTTTAATTAAATAAAACCGCTTATTTATGACCACTTCACTTAGTATCTTTACTCAACTGTTATATTTAAAGATATTGTAAGTAGATCTTTCCTAATACAAAAGCCATGTCCACTACTGAACACACCGGAATATTTAAATTTGGCTTACTACATTTTATCTACATATATCGATTTATGAAATTAGGTTAGGGTGAAAGTATAACACTAATTATTTATGAAAATACTGTTTAGGCTACTCTGGGACATCAAGTGTTTCCTGTCCTGTAATTTTAGTAATATACATGTGTCACCAATGTTTTTACCAATAACAAAAACTTGATTACGTATTCATTGAAACGAACAAATAAAAACAGACGGATATTACTGATAAGGTAGCCTGCCCAAGTCTATTATACGGCCAGTTCTAAAATCCGTACCGTGTGTGACCATCGATTCAGTTGGATCGATCTCGTACGACAACTGGAACGATTACCTATTATTAGAAGCAAATCGTTGGATCTGAAAAGGCCTATAGTATCAGATTCAACATTTTAGTTCCATCTCTCCGTAGGTATATGGTATCCTAGAAGTACACACGTTTTTCGTTTATAGATGACCAGAGATTCGAGCCACCTTAATGCAGGTAGCCATATAATTATGAGCAGTGTGTGTAGGTCTTGGGTTCGGACCCAACCAGGTGCTTTACTTTGTGTAAATAATTTCATCACCACTGCTCTCAAAACGGTGAAGGAAAACATCGTGAGGAAACCGGCATGTCTTAGAACAAAAAATTCGAAGACTTGTGACCTCTACCAACCGGCACTGGGCCCGCGTGGTGGATTACGGCCCAGTCCTTCTCACAGAGAGGAGGCCTGTGTCCCAGTAGTGAGAACATTAATAGGCTGATGATGATGATGATGATGATAATATACAGAACAAGCGGAATCGCAATATTGTTTTTATTCTGAGTCTGTTATGCTACAGTAAACATTTCAACAATGTTTACTGTAGCATATGTTTTAAAAATATCCCTACAACCACTGGACCAACACAATTAACTTTGTTGGATGTCGAAATGATTGGGAGTGCAATACGAGAGTGTTACGTAATTAGACTTTGGCTGGAGCCGTGAAATTAACAGGTTCGCTGCCTTGTGCGATATCTGGCAGTTATTCGTACTAGTCATTAAGTTCATGTATACTAAATACTTCATTTACCGGTAGGTAAATGAAGTATTAGTATAAAATTAACTAGGTACTTGGACAAAAATATTAGACTGAAAATTTATATTTACTTTAGTTAAAATCTGGATTATTCCACTTAGCGCCACCACTTTGCACTGAAAGTCGAATGTTTACATTGATTTTGGTGGGGCAAATTAAACTCGTAATAACTATGTGTTAATTTTGTCCCACTAGGACTGTAACTGTTTGAATTTGGTGTTAAAAATAAAACATTCAATAAAAAAAATTGTTTGGAAAATCCAAAAGTGCACGCCTCATACTTATCACTCATTCATAAACGAAAAAGAAATTCAAAACATAGTTTAAAAATTAACAATTTATCACTTTTCATGAAGTCGTAATGTCAACGACTGACAAAGATATTTACTTGGCGGTTGCTAGGCAACTTACGGACAAAGGTTGGAAATATTTAGATAAAGATATTATATTTTAGTTAGTATTTTATTAATTATAATTAAACTACTTCGAATAACAGAGCCATTTTCAATAAGGTTCCTTCTACGGCTGAAACGAATGTATAAAAAAAAAATTGACTCAATTAATTGATTTTATCGCAAGCTACAATGTTTTCAGGGTTAATAAATTGACGGACAGAAATATTTTTTCAACAATTTTTATGCTTTTTCCATTTCTGCTGCATTAAATCAATTGTTAAAAAGTACAGTATTAATTTCCATTTAATCATCTATACAATGGTATATAAATTAAGTAGGTTCTGTGTACTAGCAGGAGTGTAACAATAAAAACAGTTACAGAAATGGGGCAAAAATAATTTTTCGATCGTATAGCACACTCTAATGCTTCGCATTATGAGTCGTGCAATACACGTTTAAATTAAATAAATATAAAATTTTCGTGTCAAAGTTAAAGATAGATTTTGTTAAATATCAATGTTCGTACAACAAATCCACGTGTGGTGGAGTAATCCTAATATCTGTGATCAAACTTTCAAACATTTTAAACAAATTATTTGCATTTTTAGAAAATGTAATGAAATATGTATGTAAAGTGCAAAATAATTTATTCCGTTATAGCAGACACCTCAATAATTGTCGATCTTGTTTCTCTCTTTCATAAAGACTTGAGATCCATATCATAAAATGTGTAAGATACGATACAGCGGGTATAGTCTCACAGGGCGCATATTTAATACTATTGTATAATAAATTCGAGCCCCTTTGAGTTGCGTGTAAGGTGAGAGCATCGCACTCCACGCATGTACAATCAGTGTCATAAATATGTAAACACATCCAATATTTGAGAAACTCCGAACACACAATAAGCTCGATAAAATGTGCATTTTCAAAATGCTCGGGATATTTTATATTGACTGGTATTTGGTATTCGTTTACAAGAGAAAAGTTAACAAAGCTTTTATTTTTATTTAAGGCACAAAATAAAAATGTTTTGCCTGTATGATAGGATGATAATTAGAAACTTGCAATTAGAAAAGCTGAAGAATAAAAATGTTGGATATTACTACAAAATATTACACATGATTAATTCAAGGCGCTTTGCCGAGTTTTTTTAATAAGAAGTGAGCAATTACACGCAATCTCTCGCAGTGTAGTCTAGCACATATTCGTACCTTCGGGAGCTGAAATTGATATGTAGGTAACTCGTGCTGTTCGCGTATTTACATAAAAAATTGCGAGACTTGCTACTCTTTATGATCCTAATGTAAAATGTAGCGCTAAAACTCGGTACGTTTCTCGTAAACACACCACTCTGCGTCACCATTTATCTTTATTTTTGCTACGCAGTGTAGCCCAAAGCACGTTGCATGCCGTAAGTACTGCAGTGTAATATACGTTTTGAACTGCACGGCAGTGTTAAAAATAAAATAAAAACATCGCGTTACTTTTCATACTATCTAAGTTTATTGTATTTACGATGGTATCATAAAATGGCTTTATATTATTATTATGTCTTTTCTTCGAGTACTATTTCACGCGATCCAAGAAAAGTTTTACTTATTCGTTATTTATCTTTATGCCAAAAATATTGGGCTCGTAAATTCTGTTTGCTATTGGTGCGTGAGACTTTGATAGTTGATTCATTCAATAATACATTCATTGAGAGCGTATTTTCTTTATTTAAATTCTAGGTGTTAGAAGAAACGATGCAGTATTCTAAATACAAATATAGACTAAATAGAACATTTAGAAAACACTTGCACCTATTATCTAGTAGAGGTACATAAACGTGGGTATGTAGTACCTACATACACTAACCCCCTTACTAATAAACGTTGTATATCGCCTGTATAGTTACACACCGATTTCTCTCTTTCAGTCGTCAGTAATTTGACATTCGAAAGAAGAAGACAAAGCTTTGTGTAACTATGCAGGCGATATACAACGTTTATTAGTAAGGGGGTAAGTATGTATCTTGGTCGTCCAGACTGATTTAAAGTCGAAATGATAAATTAGGATGTAGGCACCTGGCATGGCACAAAAATAATTTCATGAAGACAAATTGATAGGATGAAATAAAATGTAGCTTACAAATAAAGCCTTCTAAATCGTTTCGTAGGCGGGGTCTACGCGGTCGTAGCACAGTGCGAGCTACGCCGTAGCGTAGCCACAGAAATGACACTGGATTTTATTACCTAACTACGAGTAGGTATGTCAAACGTTTTTAATTTAATTAAAGGACAATTTGCGTAGAATGAAATATTTTATTGGTTGATTAATTAAATTCGTCAATAAAAACAACATTGCATTTGGCGTCGTAGCCCGCATTTAGTGCATAATTATACATCATGTTTCCTGTATTGCATAATTTGCATATTATACTGTACAGGTACACAAGCACTTCCAACTTATAGCAACCTTCTTCGTCGTTGAGGCTAAAAATAACGTAGAGGTTAGTTGGATTTGGAAATCAGTGAATAATAATGTCATCTGTGTTCATAAGAGCGTAGACACTGTTCACATTCATTTTATCTGCCGCCATTTTGCATTCACTGTGTAAAAGCTTGCATTCCCACGTCCTTCCAATTTCTAAGTAGAAGGAGACTGAAGTCAGTGACATGCACGCGTGTGCAACAAAGTGAACATAAGTCTGATGGAATTACGGGAAGTTTCCTTTGGCCAGCTGTAGTACTCGCTTGCAAACAAGGAGTGAATACCTACATAAGTCAGCTACATAATAATTAACCGTGCTGAAATCTTACCGCTTTCAGCTTCTATTTACTTCTAAACTTACCTATATTAATTTTACGGGCGAATAGCTACCTAACATCATTTATAATGCATAGTCGAGGTATGAAAACAAACTGCCTTCGAGAAACTTTGGGTAGTTTCCACATTATGTAAAGAAGCATTAGTAGGTACTGAACAAGATTTACCCTGTAGGCACGGAGCTTGCGTATGTAGATAGAAAATCTGTTCCCATCGAATGTTTTTCTTTTATTCTCGAAGAAATAATAAGGTGACATATATTTTGTAAAAGATATTCCTTCAAAGACTACACGTATGTCCGTGTATCCGATATCCGAACACAAACGAACAGCTTCGACGCGTTCAAACAAATAAACGTGCACTTACAAACCTATAAATAAGTAGGTAGTTGGTTTATTTTCACTGTGTTAACTTATAAAAACATGTAAAAGTTCGGTTGGAAATTGTCGTGTATTGTTTATAAAATATCTTTGGTTTGCGACTTTTATTCGGTGACAGTATGCAATATTGTTTTCCTGGAAGTAAGATAAATAAATAATTATCATAAAGGCAGAACATGATTTTACACTTTGCAGTTGCGTGTTTAATGAAGTCGTGTGTATCTAAACATTTGTCTATATGTAGATATGTGAACCTGACATTGTATCACTGAACTTGTGGTAAAAGGGTTAAACATAACATAAATACTGCCATATTTGAGACATCAGCGGTTTATCGAAACACTGGAAATGCGTGATCAACAAATAAACATTGAATCTTTTAAAAAATACATTGTAAAGTTAACGAAAGACATCAAAGCTACAGGTTTCAATGTTTATTAACATTAGCGTGTTCAAAATACATCAGAACACTCTTAGTGGCTGAAGTGGAAATGTCTCCGCTATCGTTGAAATTTTATGAGGCAAAAAAGTAGGATGGAGTTAGTTAAGGAAAAAAGGGGATCGAGAAATCAATAGCATGCTTATCGGTGACGTATGCAGTCACGCCAAATCGGGCTGCGCACACAACACGCCTGCTTAATTATTTTATTCGAGGGGAATATACGTCATGCTCACTTACCTTCGGACTACCAGCCGAAGTTAATAAACAATTCAACCAAGATACGTCTAGGGACATGTGTTCGTCCATTCATTAGGGATTTATTAAATTCTAATCGTGAATGTACCTAATACATTAGTTGGGTTCCCGCACTCTTATAAATATGGGGAGAATATAAGGCAAAGTTGCCAGTTGTTTGTTTAAAGACTAAGTCAGAGCACCTCTGGAGAAGTCAGAGAAAACCAAGTGATTAAAGAGACTAATTAAAAGTTGTGCGCTCCGCTTGAAGCTACTACCATATATACGCATATGTGCTAGGCTGTGTCACATCTTTACGTGTTATTCGGCATTATTTATCTCTCCATTCAGTATAAATTTTGTATATTTTTTGTAAGCTTATTGTTTTTCTATTGCGATACATAATAAAACAACACGAATAAATGTACAACATGTTACTCGGCAGGTAAAATTCCGTCAATAACGAAATGTTTTTCTTTTCTCTGATGTAAATAGCAATATCTTTTGTATGTATGGTAGACATACAATGGAGAAATACCTTGTTTCATGAATTGATTTAATCCTTATCCTTATACATATCCT